>MDKH01149189.1:0-60615 GCA_005239495.1 Nicotiana undulata | reverse complement strand
CTGAAGGCTAGCCTATTTGGCTGATTTTGGTTCCGAGCAGCATTTTGAGCAAACGACCTCGGAATCAAGTTCTGACAGCTCCAGCAGCTCCGGATGATTATTTCGGACTTGGGGGTGTGTTCGCCTCAGGTTTCTGATGACCCGAGAGTATTTCGGCACCTAAATTGGAACTCAGGATTTCATGTGATTTGGAATTCAGCCTGGAATTGGACCTCATGATATCATGGTCCGAATGGAATTCCGGAACTAGCAATAGTTCTGTACAGTCATTTATGACTTGTCCGTAAAATTTAGGGTCATTCCGAGCAGTGCAGACCCGTTCGGCGTATTGATGAGCTGTTGAAATTTTTCTTGAAATCCTAAGTTTGATCTAAGGGGTTTTGAAGAGTGATTTTTGGTTTGAATGATGTTTCTAGTGTTCTGAGAGCTCGAGCAAGTCCGTCATGTGATTTGGGACTTATTGGTATAATTTGTCGAGGGCTCGGGTGGGCCCAGGGGTCTCCAGGACCCCGACCGGGATTAAAAAACCAGCCAATGAACTACTGGTGGAAATTTACTGGTGTGACCGCACCTGCGGTCCATTAGCCGCAGGCGCGAGGTTCGCACCAGCGGAATTTTGCTCGCAGGCGCGACCCTTCCCAGGGGTCCAGGCCATCGCAGGAGCGGCCTATTCTCCCGCAGGCGCGGCTCCGTAGGTGCGGACAAAAGCCCGCATGTGCGAGAAATTGCCCAGTGCCCAGGCCATTTTCCGCAGGCGCGACCCAATTTCCGCAGGTATGATTCGCGATCGTGGGGAGCTTACCATTATCGAGTCAGCACACGAGTCGCAGGTATAATTCGCGATCGTGGGGAGCTTATCATTATCGAGTCAGCACTCGAGTCGCAGGTATGATTCGCGATCGTGGGGAGCTTATCACTATCGAGTCAGCGCACGGGTCGCAGGTATGATTCGCGAACGTGTGGAGCTTTATGACCGAGTCAGTCCTTATGACCCACCCTTATGACATCGGCCGATTGTCTTGTCCGTGTCGGTTATATATATATACGCATTGCACTCATCTGCATTTGCATTGAGTTGGTATCGTACGAGGGTGAGTTGAGAAACAATACAGAGTACTGGGAAGTGAACAACTGAGAATAAAGATAAGTCATTTCGGTTAATGAGTAAGAGAACAAGAAATATAACTATGAATAGTTTACAAAAGGAGACTATGTTTAAGATCAGTTATTGATCGTTACTTACATGTTCTTATACGTGACGTACTATCTCACATGATTCATTGCTCATCATGTGTTTTGTTTCATTATGTACCGGACCTTAGTGAGTATGTATTCTACCTCTCGTCACTACTCTTTACGAGTTTAGACGGGATACTCACTGGGTACATATTTGTTTATATGTACTCATGCTGCACTTTCCTTCTTTTCTGCACTTGACTGTGCAGGTACTGAGGCTGGTCCGTCCGGTCGTCCGCCTGTTGATAGATACTTACCGCGACGTCGCTCTAGACGGTGAGTTGTCTTCTTGGCGTTCCCCTGACAGCACTTCTGGAGCCTTCTAGTTCCCTTTTTGCACAGTCTTTTGTTCCAGACTGCGGCTTGTATATTATGTATATGTTTTTTTTCTACAGTTGTATCTATGTAGCCGCCCGTTGACACTGTGACACTTAGTCCTGGCACACACACTTATTGTAGTTATCGGGGTTGTATATGCATTGGGCCTAGCTGTGGTTCAGCTTGTTTCTACGGCCTTACCCCATGTCGTTATTGTATTCCGCACCTTCATTGTTGTTGTTGTTTGTTGGCTTGCCTGACTTCTCCATTAGGCGCCATCACGACCTGGACGGTTTTGGGTCGTGACAAGTAGCAGCTGAACTAACGGCCCTTCGAGAAGGACTCAGACTAGCAAATGAATGGAAACTATTCCCCCTCGAGATAGAAACAAACTGCACGGAGGTAATCCAGGTCATACAAGAAGGTAGTATTTTATTTAATAAAATTGTAAATGAATGCAGGTACTTAATGCAGCATAAGAGGATTATCCTGCGACACATCTTCAGGAAGGGGAACATGATAGCACATGAACTGTTAAGAATATGCATCAATCAAGGAAGTAGTAAAGCTTGGATAGATGGGAGCACAAGCAGTCACAAGTGCAGAAAGAAGATTTTTGTCATACCCCCTCAGGGTATTAGCTGTATTTTTGAAAAATAATCGTCTGGTCATGTTATGGAGAAACAATTCCTCTTTTTTGAAGCTTGCAAAGTTTTAGCGAGCTATGGCAATTTGTGTGTCCTGCGAGACACGATTTTGGATCCCCATGTAACCGACAATGATTAGTCATTATATATAAAAATTTCCTGTTTGCTCAAAAAAAAATGTAGTGTTAAAAACTAAAGTTTTAACATAACAAGCCATGATTTAAAGTGGTAAACACTTAAGCATGCGAGAAAAGTCACTGGAACATTGAGAAAATAGTTTGAAGAAAAACTTTAGAAACCCCAAGTAAAACTTGTTTAAAAACAAAAAACCTTTGAGAAAAGTGTAATAATACTAGTAATAAACCTGAATCTAGTGTAGATCTAAGAAAATAAGAAGTGTCACATGTTAGGGTTTCATAGAAAACCTCTGAGAGGACGAAACAGAACCTCGAACAGCCATGGCTTGAGCCTCAGAGGTCACTACCTCTCTCAGAATCAAGCTTTGGATGCTTGGGGTGAACAGGGACACCAGGGGTGTAAGCATACGGGTTCTCGCCCTTCGAGGGCCTTAAGGACGACATCACCGGCACATGAGAGCCATGCGAGGCAAGAGGATGAGGGCTTCAAGGTCTCCGGCAAGGGGGATGGCCGGAGAAGACGAAGAGTTAATCGGAGCTGAAGAGACGGACGTCTCTAGAAGAGACTAGAGAGAGAGAGATGAGTGGAGAGACGAGGGGTCGGATGGGGGGTCGTTTGCGTTAATTAAGGAAAGAAACAATCTGGGCCGTTGATCTCATTTGATCAACGACTCAGATTTAATCAGGGGTTGGGACGGGTTAAATTTTGAATTGGGCTGGATTGAATTTGAGTTATGGGTTTGGGTAAATTAGGTTTGAAGATTGGGTTGAAATGTGGCTAAAATTAAAATAGATGTGGCTATATGTTAAATACCCGATAAAGTAGATAATTAATTAATTAAAATAGCTAATAATTATATACAAAATGAAATTAAGTTTCAATAAGTGAAATCACAGTAATTAACTAATATTAAGTGTAAAGTGCATAAATTCGAATTAAAATAATACAAAATGTCCGATTGGGCTATAATTGTAAAATTGCTGTAATTGAAATTAAATGAAACCCAATTGGCTAATTTGTGAAATAATTGAATTTTAATGGATGAAAAAATGATTATAAATAACATATTGAGCTGGGAAATATTTTGACATTATTTATAGCATAATTTATGAATTATTTAAATATGAAATATTAAAATAAATAGAAAAATAATTTAATAAAAATATGGAAAAATAGGGAAAAATACTCATTATTACAAAGAGTAATTTAGAAAGCTTATATGCAAGTTTGCAAATAATTTGAGGAAAAATTATATATATATGTACACTCTCAAAATAGTACATATGCATCATCATTTAGCTTATGAGCATATACAAGTATCTTTCATAGTTTTTCTATATTTTTTAAAGGCTTTAAATCGATTTATTTCTGCATTTTATTATATAAATATCCAGTAATTATCCTTCCAATTATTGTATGATGACTTAATCATTCAAACTTATTATTTATACCGTCATGATTTTTAAATATTTTTTCAGTACATTTTTTATAATTACATTTGCATTTTAGGGCTAATTGCATATTTTTACAATAATAGCCCACGTGCATGTATAATTACATTATTTATGCAGAAAATGACTTTTTATATTTTTATAATGTTAAGTAATTATTTTAAATCATTTTAGTGCACAAATGATATTTTTGCTATTTATTAATTACTTTTATAAAATATTATTTGATTAAAATTGGGTATTTAAAAACTAGCCTAAATTCCTTATTAATTTCAGACCTAATACCCAGCCCAATACCCTATACACCAGCCCAAACAAATTAACCCAACCCCACAACCCGGTCGCAACCTGTTTAACCACCTGACCCATGACCCCTTTTAAATTGTGGCAATTGATCTCAGCATTACCCCTTCCCTTTTAATTACATCCCCAACCCCTTAACCTAATCATTCTCACCGGCCGCCTCCCCTAAATCCTCTCTTCTCTTCTCGACTCTAAACCCTAGTCGTCTTCCCCCAATCTTCTCTCCTAAATCCCAGCAGACATGGGACTACCTAGTTGTTCCTTGCCATAGTTTACTTCCCTTTGGTAATGGAATCTTCTATATACCGCTTGCCTAAACATATCAAGCGAATATCTTCAACTTCGAATCAAAAATGGTTCAGTTCCTTGACCTTTTCCTTCTTTGTTCTTCCTTGATCTTTTATGGTATGGATCACTATGAATCTCTGTGTATCTTGGTGATTTTTTTACTTACTCTAAAACTTCGGTTTCAGATCACTTCTAGATCTAACCAAAATTAGTTCGATTATGTGATTTTGAAGGTTATCTCGTCTATATGTGTAGTGTGAATCTGTTAGTTTCTACCAATTTTTACTTGACCTAAATTTGGGATGTTAGATTCTTTTAAATCGAACCAAATCTGGATCGGTTCTTGATTTTTGAATAACATTTATGGCTATATGTCTATATTCATCTTATTGTGACTCTATGTTCTTTAGGAATGTCTTTTAGAGTTAAACATGCTTTCATACCTTTTAGTTATGTATAGGTGTGTGCCTTGATAGATTTGAAATATTTGTTTGTTGAACCTGTTATTGCCTGTTTAGTTATGTTCTCACTATGTTATGATCCCTCTATTAATTTGTCTTAATCAGTTCCTGCTGCTAATTACTGTGTTCTTTTTCTATGAATTAGTCTAATCTAAAATCTCTATTATCATTGTGAACATATTTATGGACTGACCTTATTAGCATGGGACTTTGTTAGTTCCTAAAAACTTGATTAAGTTTTCTTAGGTTCAAATGTGTTGCTATTTGTTTGTGTTCTATATGTGATTTTGTCCCTAAAATGTATCCCCCAATCCCATACTACTCTCCTGGATCCTCACTCTTTGCTGGCTGAAAGCCAAAGCAATTTAGGTTCTGTCCTCTGGCCTCCCTAGTGTGAGCACTGCTCAGGGTTCATACGAGACCCTTGTGAACTCTGGCACACTAGGATTTTGTCCCAAGTCTTCCTTGAACTGTTTCTGATCATTTTTCTATAGTGTGAGCACCGCCCTGGGTTCTTGAAGCCCTTGGGAACTCTGACACACTAGAAATTTGGGTTCTACATGCTTGTCCTTGAGATATGGGTGAATCATTCACTACTGGTTATGGTGTATCTATGAACATGGGTTTTTGGAGCTACTATGAGTTGAAGGCCTCGCCTATCCAGGTGTAGTTGGTCCTGCAACAAGCTTCATATAATTTTACTTACTTTGTAATTCATTAATTAAATTCTGGTCGGTAATAATTACTTGTAATAACAATTGGGGTGTTTGTAAAAATTGCGAAAAATGGGTTTATTTTAACATTTGCATGAAATGGGTAAAAATTCTTACTATAGGTGTTTACTTTGCTCAAGTCTGTTCTAATATTATATGTTAGATAACCTGCCTATAGGTGTTTACTTTGCTCAAATACGTTCTGTTATTGTGTATTGGATAACCTGCCTATAGGTGTTTACTTTGCTCGAATATGTTCTGTAGATAACCTGCCTATAGGTGTTTGCTTTGCATCTAACGCATTCTGCTTCTCATGTTAGATACCATGCCTATAGGAAATAAAGTAACCAAAATTAAATTTTCATTGCAACATATTCATTAGGCATTATGATCGGAGGGTCATGCTAATTCATGTTCTACAAATCTGCATTTTAGAAATCATGCCTATAGGGTTTTAATTGATTGCTATGTTATGTCATAGTTTCTCACTAAGTAGACATGCCTATAGGAACTAAAACAACTTTCAATCATCAAAAGTAGGAATCATGTCTATAAGGTAATCCCCACCAGCGTTAACTGCTAAAATTAGGCTTTAAAACACTATCCCGTTGAACACCATTATAAAGCATTCCTGTAGGAACAAACTAAGTAATTCTTAATATCTCTCGTTTTTATCACTGCCAAACACTGTATAAATCACTTAGATAACATGTCTATAGGTTTATAACGACCCGGTTCGTCGTTACATAGAACCTGCAATATAATTACTATATTTTTGGCTTGTCATAGGTTGGTTATTCTGTTATTGATGTGTTAGAGTTGATAGGCTTGAAATCAGAATGGTTAAAATGAGAATCCAGTCACTTAGTCTTTAAAAATAGCCTTGAAGTTGGAAAAGTCAACTGAGAGTTGACTTATTGGTAAACGACCTCGGAATGCGGATTTTATGGATCGAATAGCTTTGTTAAGTTATTTGGGACTTAGGAGTGTGTTGAGAATAATTTTGTGATCTCCGGTGTAGAATTAGGCTTGAATTGGCGAAAGTTAGTTTTTGGCGATTTTCGGTTGGCAGTGAAAAATAGGCTATCGAGTCGGAATGGAATTCCAACAGTTGGAACAGGTTCGTAATGTTATTTTGGATAGGTCTGCAAAATTTCAGGTCAGTCGGAGTTGTTTTGGATAGTCTCGGCATCGTTGGTGGATTTTGGAAATTGAAAGTTCTTAGGCTTGAATCCGAAGTGATTTTGGTATTTTGATGTTAATTTTAGTGGTCTGAGAATACAACTAATATTGAATGATCATATGTGATGTGTTGGTATATTTGGTTGGGGTCCCGAGGGGCTCGGGATAGATTTCAGATGATTAACGGACCAATTCGTGTTGGAAACTTAGGCTGAAATTGCTGGTGTTTTACAGCAGAACTTTGTTCAGTGCGATCGCATAGAGACTAGTGCGATCGCGGAGAGTAATATGGGGCAGGTGAAAATTGCTTTGTGCGATCGCACGTGAGGATGTGCGATCGCAGAGTAGAGGGAGTCAAAGCAGTGCGATCGCGTAGAAGGTAGTGCGATCGCACAGGGTCAGGCGCGTGGGAGGTGAGTGAGCATTGTGCAGTCGCGTGCTTTGTGCTACGATCGTGTGGGTCAGTAGGAAAAGCACAGTGCGATTGCGTGATATTGACCGCGATCGCGGAGAGTAAATAACTGGGCATATTTAAATAAACCCTTCCGCGACCTAAACCCTTTTTACACTATTTTTGTACGGACAAAGAGCTCTTGAGGCGATTTTTGAAGAGGGAAATAAGTGGCATTCATAGAGGTAAGTATTTTGGACCTTAAAACTCGTTTACGGGTGGTTATAGAACATAATCTTAGTATTAAATTCATGAAATTCAGTAGAAAAAGGTGGGTTTAGGGCTTGAGATTATGAGACATTTAGGGGTCGATTTGAGGGGTCAAACGAACTCCGATTTTGGTGTTCTTTATATGTACGGACTTGTGAGAGGACGAAGAACATTTTGTTATAAAACTTTCTGAGTTTTGGGATGCGGCACGGGGGCCAAGTTTTGACCGAATTTGGATTTTTGAGCTAAATTCAATATTTTTCAATTGGAATTTATTCCTTGAGCATAATTTGATGACAAAAAATCTGAACTTGATAGATTTGGAGCATCCGGAAGTTGATTCGAAAGGCAAACGCATTACGAAGTAATTTCAGGCTAGTTCGAGGTAAGTAATGTCTTTAAATCCTGTCCTGAGGGTATGAAACCCCGTACTATGCACCCTTTCACGGGTTTTGAAATGCAAAGGTGGAAACTTAGGAGATATATTCCTTACTTAGGCGACTATTGAGTTGCGAAACCGATTTTTAAGCCTATGCTTAATTGTATATATATTTGATATGAATTCGGTTGTAAGCAATGTTTGAGGCCTAGTGCCGATGTGTTTACCCCTTGGGGAATGTTTTTACTATTTTCCTCACTGATATGTTATGATTTTACACTCAATCCTTCCTGTGAAATTGTTTTGACACTCAGAGTATTTTGATACTATTTCTTGAAAATGAAACATTGTTTTGGGTCGAGAACCCGCTATGTTATGGCCTAAGGGCAGATCGAGAGTGTGTGACTGAGTGAGGCTTTCAGGCCTATATTGTGATAGGCTTTCAGGCCTATATTGTGATAGGCTTTCAGGCCTATATTGTGAGAGGCTTTCAGGCCTATATTGTGAGAGGCTTTAAGGCCTATATTGTGAGAGGCTTTAAGGCCTACATTGTGAGAGGCTTTCAGGCCTATGTTGTTATAGCGCTTGGGCTGTAGGAGCCCCTCCGGAGTCTGTACACACCCCCTAGTGAGCGCAGTACTATTGAGTTATGATTATTGCCTACGGGGCTGTTACTAAGTGATTGTAAGAATGCCTGTTAAAGAAATTGTTACGAGAAATAATTATGGCCTGAGGGGCAGTTTTATGAAGATTTTTACTAAGTTTTCAAACTATGATTTACTTAATTTTCAAACTGGTTTTTATTGAGATATACTGATATTACACTTGTTTCTAAGGATTTATGGAAACCAATTTTTGAACTCATGTATTTGATGAATACTATCTGGTGACTTGGTGTTTTACTAACTTTTGTGAATTGGTGTATCTGTACTGTGTGTTTTATAATTCGCAGGTTGTGATTTATTTGCATTACTACTAAGTTGACGTACTCATAAAGACTCCTTGTAACTCTGTGCATAGATCCAGGTACCGATTTGGAGCAATAACTGCCTTGTTCGTTAACAGCGGTTCACGGGATCTCGAGGTGGCTGCCCAGCGTCCACAACTTCTCCATTTCCCTTCCTTGATTAGTATTAGAAATTGATTCATAGACATTTATTATGACATTAGCTGAGTTAGATTTATTTCTTTTTAGATGTCCATGATCATTGACTCCGATCTTGGGAGGTTTAGGTTTTGTTTAGACTATTATTGGGGCGCTAAGATTTAAATAATTTATTTTTATTGCTATGCTGTTATTTATCATTGTGTTGTGAACTATTATAAAAGAACCAATGCGTAGTAAAGTGATGGTTGGCTAGCCTAGTTCCAAGATAGGCGCCATCACGACCTGTTAGGATTTGGGGTCGTGACAAGTTGGTATCAGAGCACTAGGTTACATAGGACTCAACGGTCATGAGAAGGTTCAGTAGAGTCTTGCAGATCGGTACGGAGACGTCTGTACTTATCTTCGAGAGGCTGCAGAACTTTTAGGAAACATATCTATTTTTCTTGAACTCTTTCGTGCCAATCTATTGATTCTTGAAATATAAACTTATGTTGTTTCATTCTCTCACAGATGGTGAGGACACGCAATACCGATCAGGGTGACCAGATATAACCAGACCCACAAGGGGTCAGGGCCGTGGTAGAGGTAGGGGACCAGTCCGCGCAGCACTCGGGATAGTACCCCAGGATCCTCCTATCGTTCAGGATCAGGTTCCCGCCGATGGTGCTCCAGTGGGACAGGCTCAGGCACCGGCAGTGCCTATTGTTATTTGGGGTCTTCAGGAGACCCTGGCTGAGATATTGACAGTATGTTCCGGTTTAGCTCAGGCAGTTGCTATGTCTACTACTGCCACTGCAGTTCAGGTCGGGGGAGGCAATCAGACTCCAGCTACCCGGACACCTGATCAGGCTGTAGAGGGTATTCAGACACCGGGAGAAGCCCCAGCTCAGCCGGTTGTCCCAGTCTAGGATTTTTTAGTTCCAGCTATGCCCGAGGATGAGCAGCGTAGACTGGAGAGGTTCAGAAGACTTAAGCCTCCGACTTTCAGTGGCACAGAGGGCGAGGATGTCCAAGGTTTTCTTGATAAATGCTAGAGGATACTACGTACTGCGGGTATTTTGGAGACCAGTGGGGTCTGGTTTGCTACATTTTAGTTTGCTGGTGCTGCTTTTACTTGGTGGGAGTCATTCGAGAGGCGTAGGCCGGTTGGTTAAGTACCACTCACTTGGAAGCAGTTCTCCATGATCTTTTTGGAGAAGTATGTTCCTCAGTCCCACAGAGAGGAGCAGCGCAGGCAATTTGAGCAGCTGTGCCAGGGAGAGCTGTCACTTACTCAGTACGAGATGAGGTTTTTCAAGGTAGCTAGACATGCTTCGGAGATTGTCCCTACTAATAGGGAGAGGATTAGGAGGTTTGTAGATGGTCTTACTTATCAGTTTTAGATCTTGATGACCAGAGAGAGAGTGTCTGGAGCTACATTTAAGCAGCTTCGGATCTTGATGACCAGGTTTGTAGAGAGTGTCGGTTCGTAGGCAGGATCCTGAGGAGAGGGAGGTCAAGAGGCCTCGGGGAGCAGGTAACATCAGTGGTGCCCCTTCTAGAGGGCAGTTTCAACACAGTAGAGGTCGTCCATTTAGACCTCCACATCCAGTTCGCCCAGCTTACAGTGGTGTATCTTTGGGGCAAGGTCCTCGCAATTTTCATCAAGGACATTCATATTGTAGTGCCCTCCCAGCTCATAGCTCCGCCCGAGCATCATTTTATCAGGGCTCTTCTATGCATGTTTCATCTGGTGGTCATCGGGGTGATAGAGGTACTCGTCAGTTTTCATATCTGGCTTCAAGTAGTTGTTATGAGTGTGGAGAGTTCGGACATGGGTGGAGGCAGTGTCCCCGTCGTCCTAGTAGTTCATCCCAGCATGGGGTCCAGCCCTCGGGTTCAGCCCTAGTCACTTCACCACCTACCCAGGCTGTTAGGGGTGGTGGTCAGGCAGCTAGAGGTCGTCCTAGAGGGGGAGGTCGAGCAGGTGGAGGCCAGCCGCGTATTTATGCACTTTCGGCTAGGCCTGATGCTATGGCATCCGATGCAGTGATTACATGTACTATTTTAGTTTGTCACAGTGATGCTTTGGCTTTATTTGACCCTGGTTCCACGTACTCTTATGTTTCATCGTATTTTGCTCACTTTCTGAATATACCCCGTGAGTCTTTAGTTACGTTTGTTCATGTTTCGACTCTGGTGGGCGATACTATTGTTGTGGACCTTGTGTACCAGTCGTGTCTTATATCTATTGGGGGTCTGGAGACCCGAGTGGACCTGATGTTACCCTGTATGGTCGATTTTGATGTGATTCTGGGCATGGATTGGTTATCCCCATGTCATGCTATTCTTGATTGTCACGCCAAGACCGTGACCCTAGCTATGCCCGAAATTCTGAGAGTTAAGTGGAGAGGGTCTATAGAGCATGTACCTAGTAGAGTGATCATCGTATGGTTGAGAAAGGGTGCGAATCTTATCTTGATTTTGTGAGGGATGTTAGTAGTGAGACTCCTTCTGTTGATTCTGTTCCAGTATTCCGTGATTTTCCGGATGTATTCCCTACAGACCTGCCAGGCATGCCACCTGACAGGGATATTGATTTTGGTATTGACTTGGTATCATATGCCCAGCCTATCTCTATTCCACCTTACCGCATGACACCGGCAGAGTTGAAAGAATTAAAGGAGCAGCTTCAAGAACTCTTAGATAAGGGGTTCATTCGGCCTAGTGTGTTTCCTTGGGGTGCGCCAGTGTTGTTTGTGAAAAAGAAAGATGGTTCGATGCGCATGTGTATTGATTATAGACAGTTGAATAAGGTGACAGTAAAGAACTGGTATCCTTTGCCTCGAATTGATGACTTATTTGATCAGCTTCAAAGAGCTAAGGTGTTCTCCAAGATTGATTTGAGGTCTGGGTATCATCAGCTAAAGATTCGGAATTCTAACATTCTGAAGACGGCTTTCAGGACCAGATATGGTCATTATGAATTCCTGGTTATGTCATTTGGGATGACCAATGCCCCAGCCGCGTTCATGCAATTGATGAATATTGTGTTTAGCCCTACCTTGATACTTTCGTCATTGTGAACATTGATGACATTCTGGTATATTCTCGTAGCAAGGAGGAGAATGCTCAGCACTTGAGGATTGTGTTACAGAGATTGAGGGAGGAGAAGCTTTATGAAAAATTCTCTAAGTGTGAGTTTTGGCTTGGTTCAGTGGCTTTCTTGGGGCATGTGGTGTCTAGTGAAGGTATTCAGATTGATCCGAAGAAGATTGAGGTGGTGTAGAGTTGGCCCAAACCGTCTTCAACTACAGAGAATTGGAGTTTCCTCAGTTTGGCGGGTTACTACCGTCGCTTTGTGGAAGGATTCTCTTCTATTGCTTCCCCTCTGACCAGATTGACGCAGAAGGGTGTTCCATTCAGGTGGTCCGAGTTGTGTGAGGAGAGCTTTCAGAAGCTCAATTCAGCATTGACCACAACACCAGTTTTGGTGTTGCCTACTGGTTCGGGTTCTTACACAGTCTATTGTGATGCTTCGAGAGTTTGTTTGGGAGCGGTGTTGATGCAGGACGGTAGGGTGATTGCCTACGCGTCTAGACAGTTGAAGGTGCACGAGAAGAATTACCTAGTGCACGATCTTTAGTTAGCTACTATTGTTCATGCCTTAAAGATTTGGCGCCATTATTTGTATGGAGTGTAGTGTGAGATTTACACCGACCATCATAGCTTGCAGTATCTGCTAAAGCAGAGACACTTGAATTTGCGACAGAGGAGATGGTTGGAGCTTCTCAAGGACTATTACTTGACTATTTTGTATCATCTGGGGAAGGCCAATGTGGTGGCCGATGCCTTGAGTCACAGAGCCGAGAGTTTGGGGAGTCTAGCTTACCTTTCAGCAGCAGAGCGACCTTTAGCCCTTGACGTTCAGGCTTTAGCAGGTCAGTTAGTGAGATTGGATTTTTCAGATCGTCCACGGGTGGTAGCTAGCATGGCTTCCGGGTCTTCTTTATTTTCAGATTAAGGCACGATAGTATGATGACCGGCACTTGTTAGTTCTTCAGGATAGAGTTCGTTGGGGTGATGCCAGATATGTGACTATTGGTGATGATGGAGTTATGAGGATGCATGGCTGTATTTGCGTGCCCAATGTAGAGGGTATTCGACAGTTGATATTAGCAGAGGCTCACAGCTCGCGGTATTCTATCCATCCGGGTGCCGCGAAGATGTATCAGGATCTGAGACAGCCGTATTGGTATAGGCGGATGAAGAGAGATATAGTTGAGTATGTAGCACGGTGTCTCAACTGCAAGCAAGTCAAGTATGAGCACCAGAGACCAGGTGGATTACATCACAGGTTAGACATTCCGGAATGGAAGTGGGAGCGAATTACTATGGACTTTGTAGTTGGGTTTCCACGGAATTCGAAGGGTTTTGATGCTATTTGGGTTATTGTGGATAGATTCACCAAGTCCGCGCATTTCATTCCTGTCAGTACTACTTATACTTCAGAGAGGTTAGCTGGTATTTACATTTAGGAGATTGTCTGGTTGCCTGGAGTTCCGGTTTCAATCATTTCTGACAGAGGTACACAATTCACATCTCACTTTTGGAGGGCCATACATAAAGGCATAGGTACTAATGTAGAGTTGAGCACTGCATTTCATCCTCAGACCGACGGGCAGTCGGAATGGACTATTCAGATTTTGGAGGATATGTTACGGGCTTGTGTGATTGATTTTTGTTGTTCATGGGATCAGTTTCTGCCATTAGCAAAGTTTTCATATAATAACAGTTATCAGTCCAGTATTGAGATGGCCCCGTATGAAGCTTTACATGGTAAGAGGTGTAGATCTACGGTTTGTTGGTTCCAGCCTAGTGATGCTAAGTTATTGGGCACAAATTTGATTAAGGATGTGTTGGAGAAGGTGAAGTTGATTCAGGACCGACTTCGCACGGCGCAGTCTAGGCAGAAGAGTTATGCGGACCGGAAGGTCCGGGATGTGTCTTTTATGGAAGATGATAAGGTACTGCTAAAGGTATCACCCATGAAGGGTGTTATGAGGTTCGGAAAGAGGGGAAAGCTGATTCCCCGGTTTATTGGTCCTTTTGAGGTGCTTCAGAAGATTGGAGATGTAGCTTATAGACTTGTCGTGCCACCTAGCCAATCGAGTGTTCATCTAGTGTTCCATGTGTTGATACTCCGGAAGTATGTTGGTGACCCGTCACATGTGTTAGACTTCAGCACAGTTCATCTCGAGGGTGATATTTCATATGAGGTACAGCTAGTAGCAATTTTGGATCGTCAGTTCAGAAAGTTGAGGTCCAAGGATATAGCTTCAGTGAAGGTATAGTGGAGAGGTCAGCCAGTGGAGGAGGCTACTTGGGAGACCGAGCGGGAGATGTAGAGCAGATATCCTCACTTATTTGAGACTCCAGGTATGTTTCTAGACCCGTTTGAGGACGAACGTTTGTTTAAGAGGGGGAGAATGTAATGACCCGGTCGGTCGTTACGTAGAATCTATTTTATATTTACTGTTATTGTCTTGTCATAAGTTTATTATACTGTTTATGATGTATTAGAGTCGGATGGCTCAGAATCGGAATGGTTGTAGTGAGAATAGAGACACTTAGTCTCCAAAAATAGCATTATAGTTGAAAAAGTCAACTGAGAGTTGACTTAATAGTAAACGACCTCAGAATATGGATTTTATGGCTCGAATAGCTTCGTTAGGTGATTTGGGACTTAGGAGTGCGTTCATAATAATTTTGTGATGTCCGGTGTAGAATAAGGCTTCAATTGGCGAAAGTTAATTTTTGGCGATTTCTGGTTGGCAGTGGAAAATAGTCTATCGGAGTCGGAATGGAATTCCGACAAGTGGAACAGGTTCTTAATGTTATTTTGGATAGGTCTGCAAAATTTCAGGTCAATCGGAGTTGTTTTGGATAGTTTCGGCATCGTTGGTGGATTTTGGAAATTTCAAAGTTCTTAGGCTTGAATCCAATGTGATTTTAGTATTTTGATGTTAATTTTAGTGTTCTGAGAATACAAATAATATTGAATGATCATATGTGATGTGTTGGTATATTTGGTTGGGGTCCCGAGGGGCTCGTCATCGATTTCGGATGATTAACGGACCAATTCGTGTTGGAAACTTAGGCTGAAATTGCTGGTGTTTTACAGCAGAACTTTGTTCAGTGCGATAACATAGGGACTGGTGCGATCTCGAAGAGTAATTTGGGGAAGGTGAAAATTTCTCTATGCAATCGCACGTGAGGAGGTGCGATCGCAGAGTAGAAGGAGTCAAAGCAGTGCGATCGCGTAGAAGGTAGTGCGATCGCGTAGAAGGTAGTGCGATCGCGTAGAAGGTAGTGCGACCGCACAGGGTCAGGCGCGTGGGAGGTGAGTGAGAAATGTGCGGTCGCGTGATTTGTGCTGCGATCGCGTGGGTCAGTGCAAAAAGCACATTGCAATCGCGTGATATTGACCTTGATCGCGGAGAGCAAATAACTGGGCATATTTAAATAAACCCTTCTGCGACCTTAACTCTTTTTACACCATTTTGTACGGACAAAGAGATATTGAGGCGATTTTAAGAGGTAAATCAGTGGCATTCATAGAGGTAAGTATTTGGGACCTTAAAAATCGTTTATGGGTGATTATAGAACATAATCTCAGTATTAAATTCATGGAAATCAGTAGAAAAAAGTGGGTTTAGGGCTTGAGATTATGAGACCTTTAGGGGTCGATTTGAGGGGTCAAACGAACTCCGATTTTGGTGTTCTTTATATGTAGGGACTCGTGAGAGGACGAAGAAAAAAAAATTATAAAAGTTTTTGAGTTTCGGGATGCGGTCCCGGGGTCGGGTTTTGACCGAATTCAGATTTTTGAGCTAAATTCGATATTTTTTAATTGGAATTTATTCCTTGAGCATAATTTGATGACAAAAAATCTGAATTTGGTAGATTTGGAGCATCCGGAGGTTCATTCGAAAGGCAAACGCATTGCGAAGTAATTTCGGGCTAGTTCGAGGTAAGTAATGTCTTTAACACTTGTCCTGAGGGTATGAAACCCCGGACTATTCACCCTTTCACGGGTTTTGAAATGCAAAGGTTGAAACGTTGGAGATATATTCATTACTTAGGCGATTATAGAGTTGCGAAACCGATTTTTAAGCCTATGCTTAATTATATATATATATATATATATTTGATATGGATTAGGTTGTAAGCCATGTTTGGGGCCTAGTGACGATCTGTTTACCCCTTGGGGGATGTTTTTACTATTTTCCTCACTGATATGTTGTGTGAGGCTTTCAGGCCTATATTGTGAGAGGCTTTCAGGCCTATATTGTGAGAGGCTTATAGGCCTATATTGTGAGAGGCTTTCAGGCCTATGTTGTTATAGTGCTTGGGTTGTAGGAGCCCCTCCGGAGTCTGTACACACCCCCCAGTGAGCGCAATACCTAGTGAGTGATGATTATTGCCCGCGGGGCTGTTACTAAGTGATTGTAAGAATGCCTGTTAAAGAAATTGTTATGAGAAATAATTATGGCCCGAGGGGCAGTTTTATGAAGATTTTTACTGAGTTTTCAAACTATGATTTAGTTCGTTTTAAAACAGGTTTTTACTGAGATATACTGATATTACACTTGTTTCAAAGGATTTATGGAAACCGATTTTTGAACACATGTATTTGATGAATACTATCTGCTGACTTGGTGGTTTACTAGCTTTGGTGAATTGGTGTATCTGTACTGTGTGTTTTATAATTCGTAGACTATGATTTATTTGCATTACTACTGAGTTGACGTACTCATAAAGACTCCTTGTACCTCTGTGCAAAGATCCAGGTACCTATTTGGAGCAATAACTACCTTGTTCGTTAGCACCGGTTCACGGGATCTCGAGGTAGTTGTCCAGCGTCCACAGCTTCTCCATTTCCCTTCCTTGATTAGTATTAAAAATTTATTCATAGACATTTATTATGACATTAGCTGAGTTAGATTTATTTCTTTTTAGATGCTCATGATCATTGACTCCAGTCTTGGGAGGTTTAGGTTTGTTTTAGACTATTATTGGGGCGCTAAGATTTAAATAATTTATTTTTATTGCTATGTTGTTGTTTATCATTGTGTTGTGAACTATTATAAAAGAACCAATGCGTAGTAAAGTGATGGTTGGCTAGCCTAGTTTTAAGATAGGCGCCATCACGACCTGTTAGGATTTGGGGTCATGACAAGTTGGTATCAAAGCACTAGGTTACACAGGACTCAACGGTCATGAGCAGGTTCAATAGAGTCTTGCGGATCGGTACGGAGACGTCTGTACTTATCTTCAAGAGCTGCAAAACTTTTAGGAAACATCTCTATTTTTCTTGAACTCTTTCGTGCCAATCTATTATCAGTTACTCAGTACGAGATGAGGTTTTACGAGTTGGCCATACATGCTTCTAAGATTGTCCCTACTGATAGGGAGAGGATTAGGAGGTTTGTATATGGTCTTACTTATCAGCTTCGGATCTTGATGACCAGAGAGAGAGTGACTGGAGCTACATTTCAGTAGGTTGTTGGTATTGCTCGGGATATTGAGTCGGTTCGTAGGCAGGATCGTGAGGAGGGAGAGGTCAAGAGGCCTCGGGGAGAAGGTAACTTCAGTGGTGCCCCTTCTAGAAGATAGTTTCAGCACTGCAGAGGTCGTCCATTTAGACCTCCACAGCCAGTTCGCAGCTTACAATGGTGTATCTTCGGGGCAGGGTCCTCGCAATTCTCATCAGGGACGTTCATCTTTTAGTACCCTCCCAGCTTAGAGCTCCGCCCGAGCATCATCTAATCAGGGATCTTCTATGCATGTTTCATCTGGTGGTCATCAAGGTGACAGAGGTTCTCGTCAGTTTTCATCTCCGGCTTCAGGTGGTTGTTATGAGTGTGGAGAGTTCGGACATGGGTGGAGGCAGTGTCCCCGTCGTTCTAGTAGTTCTTCCTAGCAGAGGGTCCAGGCTTAGGCTTCTGCCCCAGTCACTTCACCACCTACCCAGGCTGCTAGGGGTGGTGGTCAGGCAGCTAGAGATCGTCCTAGAAGGGGAGGTCGAGCAGGTGGAGGCCAGCCGCATATTTATGCACTTTCAGTTAGGCCTGATGCTATGGCATACGATGCAGTGATTAGAGGTACTATTTAAGTTTATCAAAGTGATTCTTTGGCTTTATTTGACCTTGATTGCATGTACTCTTATGTCTCGTCCTATTTTGCTCATTTTTTAAATATGCCTCGTGAGTCTCTAGTTACTTCTATTCATGTTTTGACTCTGGTGGGCGATACTATTGTTGTGGATCGTGTGTACCGGTCGTTTCATATATCTATTAGGGTTCTGGAGACCGGAGTGGACCTGATGTTACTCAGTATGGTCGATTTTGATGTGATTTTGGGCATGGATTGGTTATCCCCATGTCATGTTATTCTTGATTGTCACGCTAAGACCGTTACCTTAGCTATGTCCATAGTTCCGAGAGTTGAGTGGAGGGGTTCTATAGAGCATGTACCTACCACATTGATTTCTTAATTAAAGGCTCAACGTATGGTTGAGAAAGGGTGCGAATCTTATCTTGCCTTTGTGAGGGATGTTAGTAGTGAGATTACGTCTGTTGATTATGTTCCCATAGTCTGTGATTTTTCGGATGTATTCCCTGCAGACCTGCCAGGCATGCCACCTGACAAGGATATTGATTTTGGTATTGACTTGGTTTCGGACACTCAGCCTATCTCTATTCCACCTTACTGCATGGCACCGACAGAGTTGAAAGAATTAAAGAAGCAGCTTCAGGAACTCTTAGATAAGGGGTTCATTCGGCCTAGTGTGTCGCCTTGTGGTGCGCCGGTGTTGTTTGTGAACAAGAATGATGGTTCGATGCGCATGTGTATTGATTATAGACAGTTGAATAAGTTGACAGTAAAGAACCAGTATCCTTTGCCTCGTATTGATGACCTATTTGACCAGCTTCAGGGAGCTAAGGTGTTCTCCAAGATTGATTTGAGGTATGGGTATCATCAGCTAAAGATTCAGGATTCTAACATTATGAAGACGACTTTCAGGACCATATATGGTCATTATGAATTCCTGGTTATGTCATTTGGGCTGACCAATGCCCTAGCCGCATTCATGCAATTGATGAATAGTGTGTTTTAGCCCTACCTTGATACCTTCGTCATTGTGTTCATTGATGACATTCTGGTATATTCCCGTAGCCAGGAGGAGCATGCTCAGCACTTGAGGATTGTGTTACAGAGATTGAGGGAGGAGAAATATTATGCAAAATTCTCTAAGTGTGAGTTTCGGCTTGGTTTAGTGGCTTTCTTAGGGAATGTAGTGTCTAGTGAAGGTATTCAGGTTGATCCGAAGAAGAATGAGGCGGTGCAGAGTTGGCCCAGACTGTCTTCAGCTACAGAGATTCGGAGTTTCCTCGGTTTGGCGGGTTATTACCATCGCTTTGTGGAAGGATTCTCTTCTATTGCTTCACTTTTGACCAGATTCACACAGAAGGTTGTTCTATTCAGGTGGTCCGATGAGTGTAAGGAGAGCTTTTAGAAGCTCAAGTCAGCATTGACTACAACTCTGGTGTTGGTTCTGCCTACTGGTTCGGGTTCTTATACAGTTTATTGTGATGCTTCTAGAGTTGGTTTGGGAGCCGTATTGATGCAGGACGGTAGGGTGATTGCCTATGCGTCTAGACAGTTGAAGGTGCACGAGAAGAATTACCCAGTGCACGATCTTGAGTTAGCTGCCATTGTTCATGCCTTATAGATTTGGCGGCATTATTTGTATGGAGTGTAGTGCGAGCTTTACACCGATCATCGTAGCTTGCAGTATTTGCTAAGGCAAAATGACTTGAATTTGCGACAGATGAGATGGTTGGAGCTTCTCAAGGACTATGACTTGACTATTTTGTATCATCCAAGGAAGGCCAATGTGGTGGCCGATGCCTTGAGTCTCAGAGCCGAGAGTTTGGGAAGTCTAGCTTACCTTTCAGCAGCAGAACGACCTTTAGCCCTAGATGTTCAGGATTTAGCGGGTCAGTTAGTGAGATTGTATTTGTCAGATCCTCCATAGGTGGTAGCTAGCATGGGTTCCCGGTCTCCTTTATTTGATCAGATTAAGGCACGACAGTATGATGACCGACACTTGTTAGTTCTTTAGGATAGAGTTCGTCGGGGTGATGCCAGAGATGTGACTATTGGTAATAATGGAGTTATGAGGATGTAGGGCCGTATTTGCGTGCCCAATGTAGAGGGTATTCGAGAATTGATATTAGCAGAGGCTCACAACTCGCAATATTCTATTCATCCGGGTGTCGTGAAGATGTATCAGGATCTGAGAAAGCAGTATTGGTGGAGGCGGATGAAGAGAGACATTGTTGAGTAAGTAGCATGGTGTCTCAACTGCCAACAAGTCAAGTATGAGCACCAGAGACCAGGTGGGCTACTTCAGAGGTTGCATATTCCAGAGTGGAAGTGGAAGCGAATTACTATGGACTTTGTAGTTGGGCTTCCACGGACTTCGAAGGGTCTTGAAGTTATTTGGGTCATTGTGGATAGATTGACCAAGTTCGCGCACTTAATTCCTATCAGAACTACTTATACTTCAGAGAGGTTAGATGGTATTTACATTAAGGAGATTGTCCGGTTGCATGGAGTTCTGGTTTCTAGTATTTCTAACAGAGGTACACAGTTCACATCTCAGTTTTGGAGGGCCGTACAGAAAGGTATGGGTACTGATGTAGAGTTGAGCACTGCATTTCACCCTCAGACCGACGGGCAGTCGGAACGGACTATTCAGATATTGGAGGACATGTTACGGGCTTGTGTGATTGATTTTTGTGGTTCGTGGGATCAGTTTCTGCCATTAGCAGAGTTTTCATATAATAATAGCTATCAGTTAGTATTCAGATGGCCCCGTGTGAAGCTTTATATGGTAGGAGGTGTAGATCTCTGTTTGGTTGGTTCGAGCCTGGTAAGGCTAAGTTATTGGGCACAGATTTGATTCAGGATGCGTTGGAGAAGGTGAAGTTGATTCAGGAGCGACTTCGCACGGTGCAGTCTAGGCAAAAGAGTTATGCGGACCGAAAGGTCCGAGATGTGTCATTTATGGAAGGTGATAAGGTACTGCTAAAGGTATCACCCATGAAGGGTGTTATGAGGTTCGGAAAGATAGGAAAGCTGAGTCCCCGGTTTATTTGTCCTTTTGAGGTGCTTCTGAAGGTTGGAGAGGTGGCTTATAGACTTGCTTTACCACCCAGCTTTTCGAGTGTTCATCCAGTATTTCATGTGTCGATGCTCCGGAAATATATTGGTGACCCGTCTCATGTGTTAGATTTCAGCACAGTTCATCTCGAGGGTGATATATCATATGAGGTGGAGCCACTAGCTGTTTTGGCTGGTGAGGTCAGAAAGCTGAGATCTAAGGAGATAGCATCAGTGAAGGTGCAGTGGAGAGGTAAGCCAGTGGAGGATGCTACTTGGGAGACCGAGCAGGAGATGCAGAGCAAATATCCTCACTTGTTTGAGACTCCGGGTATGTTTCTAGACCCGTTCGAGGACAAATGTTTGTTTAAGAGGGGGAGAATGTAACGACTCGGTCTGTCGTTACGTAGAATCTGCATCATAATTGCTGTTAATAACTTGTCATAGATTGATTATACTGGTATTGATGTGTTAGAGTTGGTAGGCTTGAAATTGAAGTGATTATAATGAGAATTTAGCCACTTAGTCTTTAAAAATAGCCTTGAAGTTAGAAAAGTCAACTGAGAGTTGACTTATTAGTAAACGACCTCGGAATGCGGATTTTATGGCTCGAATAGCTTAGTTATGTGATTTGGGACTTAGGAGTGTGTTCAGAATAATTTGGTTTTTGGCGATTTCCGGTTGGCAATGGAAAATAGGCTATCGGGGTCGGAATTGAATTCCGACAGTTGGAACAGGTTCGTAATGTTATTTCGGATATGTCTACAAAAGTTTAGGTAAATCGGAGTTGTTTTGGATAGTTTCGACATCGTTGGTGGATTTTGGAAATTTCAAAGTCCTTAGGCTTGAATCCGATGTGATTTTGGTATTCTGATGTTAATATTAGTGTTTAGAGAGTGCAACTAAGTTTGAATGATCATATGTGATGTGTTGGTATAGTTGGTTGGGGTCCCGAGGAGAGCAGGTTTGATTTCGGGTGATTAACGGACTCATTTGGACTTAAAAACATTGCTGGTTTTCTGGTTTTGCACAAAAGCAATTTCCTTCACTGCGATTGAGGGGGAATTAATGCGATCGTGGTGAGTTATTTTGGGCATGCACATTTTGCTCTGTGCGATCGCGAACGCTGGTATGTGATCGCGAAGTAGAGGGGCAGCAGAGTTGTGCAATCGCGGAGGTCAAAAGGGGCAGAGCTGTGCGATCGCGGAGGTCAAAAGGGGAAGAGATGTGCGATCGCGGGGCGTTGACCGTGACCGCGGAGGTCAAACATCTGGGCAGTTATTAAATAAACCCTTCCACGACCTAAACCCTTTTTACACCATTTTTGTACGGGAAAAGAGCTTGGAGGCGATTTTGAAGAAGAAAATCAATGTTCTTCATAGAGGTAAGTATCTTGGACATTAAAACTCATTTATAGGTGATTAAGGAACATAATCTCAGTGTTAAAATCATGAAAAATCAGTAGAAAAAGGTGGAGTTAGGGCTTGAAATTATGAGACCTTTAGGGGTCGATTTGAGGGGTCAAACGAACTCCGAATTTTGGTGTTCTTTATATGTACGGACTCGTGAGAGGACGAAGAACATTTTGGTATAAAAATTTTTGAGTTTCAGGACGCGGTCCCGGGGGTCGGGTTTTGACTGGATTCGGAATTTTGTGCTAAATTCGATATTATTCAACTAAAATTTATTCCTTGAGCATAATTTGATGATAAAAATTTGAACTTGGTAGATTTGTAGCATCCGGAATTTAATTCGAAAGGCAAACGCATTGCGAAGTAATTTCGGGCTAGTTTTAGGTAAGTAATGTCTTTAAATCATGTCTTGAGGGTATGAAACCCCGGACTATGCACCCTTTCATGGGTTTTGAAATGCAAAGGTTGAAACTTTGGAGATATATTCCTTACTTAGGCGACTATTGAGTTGCGAAACGGCTTGTTAAAGCTTATTTCCAATAGTACGATATATACTTGATATGATTTGGGTTGTAAGGCATGTTTGGGGCCTAGTGCCGACCTGTTTACCCCTTGTGGGATGCTTTTACTATTTCCCTCACTGATATGTTATGATTTTTAACTCAGTCCTTCCTGTGAAATTGTTTTGACACTCAGAGTATTTTGATACGATTTCTTGAAAATGAAACACATTTTTGGGTCGAGAACCCTGTATGTTATGGCCTTTGGGCAAATCGAGAGTGTCTGACTGAGTGAGGCTTTCATGAGTATATTGTGAGAGGCTTTCAGGCCTATATTGTGAGAGGCTTTCAGGCCTATATTGTGAGAGGATTTCAGGCCTATGTTGTTAGAGGCTTTCAGGCCTATGTTGTTATAGTGCTTGGGTTGTAGGAGCCCCTCCGGAGTCTGTATACACCCCCAGTGAGCGCAGGTACCTATTGAGTGATGATGATTGCCCGCTGGGCTGACACTGAGTGATTTTGAGGATGTATGATGGGCTGATACAGAGTGATTGTGAGAATGTCTGATGGGAAATTGTTACGAGAAATGATTTTGGCCCGAGGGGCTGTTTGATAAAAATTATTTTTACTGAGTTTTTGAACTATAAACCACTTGTTTTGAAAATGGTTCTTATTGAGGATTTTACTGAGATGTATTGATATTATACTTGTTTCAAAGGATTTTCTAGCAATTGGTTTTTAAACTTATGTAATTGCTGTATACTTTTGGAGACGTGATGTTTTACTGTTTTTGTGAATTGGTGTATCTGTACTGTGTGTTTTATAATTCTCAGACTGTGATTTATTTTCATTACTACTGAGTTGACGTACTCATAATAACTCCATGTGCCTCTGTGCACAGATCCAGGTACCGACTTGGAGCAGTAGTTGTCTTGTTCGTTAACAGCAGTTCACGGGATTTCGAGGTAGCTGTCGAGCGTCCACAACTTCTCCATTTCCCTTCCTTGATTAGTATTAGAAATTGATTCATAGACATTTATTATGACATTAGCAGAATTAGATTTATTTCTTTTTAGATGACCATGATCATTGACTCCAGTCTTGGGAGGTTTAGCTTTTGTTTAGGTTTTGTTTAGACTATTATTGGGGCGCTAAGATTTAAATAATTTATTTTTGTTGCTATGCTTGTTGTTTATCATTGTATTGTGAACTATTATAAAAGAACCAATACGTAGTAAAGTGATGGTTGGCTCGCCTAGTTCCATAATAGGCGCCATAACGGCCTGTTAGGATTTGGGGTCGTGACAGTAACTCTTTTTCCACTTCGGGGACAATGCTATTACTAAAATTAGCGACAAAAGCAGCTAAAATTTGAGACTTTATTGCAGCCCTAGGCTAATATATTATGTCATGCTCGCTCAATTCTATGGCCCACTTAGCTAATCTTCCTGATAGTTCTTGTTTATGCATTATATTTCTTAATGGATATGAGGTCACAATAGTGATTCGATGACATTGAAAATTTGGTCTCAACTTTCTAGATGCCATGATTAGAGCTAAGGCTAATTTTTCTAGATGTGACTATCTAGTTTCAGCATCTAGCAATGTCCTGCTTACATAATAAATAGGAGATTGTTTACCTTTATCTTCCCTTACCAATACTGCACTTACGGCGATTTCTGCAACGGCAAGGTAGATGTATAGCCTCCCTTCCTTTGGCTTTGATAGCAATGGGGGTTTTGATAGATAAGCTTTCATATCTTTGAGAGCCTATTGAAATTCTTCAGTCCATTCGAACTGGTTTTGCTTCTTGAGAACTGAAAAAAATTTAAAACTTTTCTCGGAAGATGTGGAAATAAATCTTCCTAAGGCTGTAATTCTTCTCGTTAGTCTTTGAACTTCCTTTTTGTTCATAAGTATATCAGGTATTTCTTCTATAACTTTAATTTGAGCAGGATTTACTTCTATTCTTCTATTTGATACAGGGAAACCCAAAAATTTACTTGATTCTACGCCAAAAGCGCATTTTTCTGGATTCAATTTCATATTAAACCTGCGTAAAATTTCAAAGGTAATAGAGAGGTGCTGGAAATGGTCTTCCGCACGTGTTGACTATACCAGCATGTCATCGATGTAAACTTCCATCGTCTTCCCCAGATGTTCTTGGAACATCATGGTCACCAGCCTTTGATAAATGGCTCCAGCATTTTTTAATCCAAAATGCATGACTTTATAACAATAAGTACCCCTGTTTGTAATAAAGGAAGTTTTTTCCTCATCTGGGGGATCCATTTTAATCTGATTATAACCAGAATATGCATCTAGAAAGCTTAACAATTCATGACCTGCGGTGGCATCAATCATTTGGTCTATATGTGGTAATGGGAATGAATCTTTGGGGCATGCTTTATTTAAATCAGTGTAATCTACGCATGCTCTCCATTTACCATTCTTTTTAGGCACTACCACAATGTTAGATAACCAGTTAGGGTATGTTACCTCACGTGCTGAACCAATTTTCAAGAGCTTTTGTACCTCTTCGCCAATCACTTGGTTCTTGAATGATCCTTGCTTTCTTTTCTTCTACTTAACAGGTACGAAGGATAGATCTTCATTTAGTTTATGAGTCATCACTTCTGGTGGTATACTTGTCATGTCTTAATGGGACCATGCAAAGAAATCAACATTAGCTTTTAAATAATCAATTAGCTTACCCTTTGGCTTGGGCTTAGCCTCGTGCCTATGTGAACTTTCTGTTCAGGCCTTTGTTCGAACAAGGGAACAACTTCAAGTTCTTCCGTCGTTGTTTTGATGTGTTCATCTTTCTCCGATTCTTAAATAACGTCAGGTATGGAATGTACGTCTGTGTGATTTGGTATTTCTTTGGTGGTGACTTGAGTCACCTTCCCATAGCTATCTTCCTTCGTACATGTTATAGCAATAATATTTTCCGTACCTATTGGGATAGTAATTTCTTCCATACATGTTTGGGCAACATCTCCTGTTTGGGAGCATTCCTTATCTTTTGATTCTTCCGTTTATTCTTTTTTGTTGTAGTGTACCACATAATTTATATTTCTCGCGGTTTGCTGATCGCCTCTAAGTTGTTGAATTACCATTTAGAAGGGCATTTAATTACCTGATGCAAGGTGGATGGTACTGCTTTCATGTCGTGGATCCATGGTCTTCCCATGATCACGTTATAAGCCATGTCCATCTCGATGACTTGGAACCTTGTAATTTTTATTATTCCCTCAGCATAAGTGCTAAGTTCAATTTCCCCTTTGGTTATAACTGTAGATTTATCAAACCCTGATATGGCTCGTGCCTTCGGGATTACTTGATTTCCCAATAGCATTTCTTCCACGTCTCTTAGCAAAATAATATTGACTGAACTACCTGGATCAATCAACACTCTTTTTATGTTAGTGTCATGAGTAAGTAAGGATATTACCAGAGCATCATTGTGGGGGAGCATTAATCCGCTGACTTCTGCATCATCAAAGGTTATATTGTCTGCATCCGGATTTTTACGAACCCACTTTCCATGCGTAATTGTGAACTTCGTGGCTACTTTGCAAGCCACACTGTTTACTTCCTCACCTTTGTGTATCACATTGACAGTTCTTTTTGGAGATGGAGGTTTTGGGGGCTCCTGCCTGTTCTTCATGTATGCCTGCTTACCTTTTTCACTAAACAATTCCGTTAAGTAGCCTGTTTCAATAATTGTTCTATCTCGGCTTGCAAAAATCTGCAATATGCGGTTCTGTGTCCGTGATCATTATGGAATTCACACCATAAATCTGGGTTCCTTTTATTAGTGTTGGACCACATCTCTTTGGTCCATCGAACCTTATCACCCATATTTCTTAATACTGAAACTAGTTCGGAAGTACTTACATTAAAGGTATGATCCCCAATTCGTGCATTACCTCTAGTTCGTTCATCTCGATCCTTTCTGGATCTTGATGAGGATGAGCCCGCATCTCTACTCGATGGTCTATATTCTGACCGAGTATTTTTGAACCTGGGACGAGTGTCTCGCCCCGAGGGTCCCATGTAAGGATCATACATGTTCTTACCTGATCTCTTGTCTGATTCAGAACGCCTGGAAGTGATACGATCTTCGTCTTTTGAACGAGCGATGGTATCTTCTTCTATACGAAGCTTGGTGATGTACCTGTTATAGATATCTTTTTATGTCGTAGATGGGAATTTTCTCAAGCTTTCCTTTAGTCTTCTCGTGGCTTCTAAACTTTTGTCATTTAAGTTGCTTGCAAATGCCATGGTTGCCCAATTATCAGGCACCCTTGGTAATAACATTCTTTCTCGTTGAAACCCGTCTACAAATTCACGGAGCAGTTCCGTGACTCCTTGTTTTATCTTAAATATGTCCTCTATTCTTTTCTCCACTTTATGGTCACCGGAGTTTGTCTTTATGAAGGAATCTGCAAGCTTAGCAAAAGAATCAATATAGTTTTCAGGGAGAAGAGAATACCAGGCTAGCACTCCTTTGGTAAGTGTTTCTCCAAACGTTTTGTCTAAGACTGACTCAATTTCTTGTTTTGTCAAGTCGTTGCCCTTAACTCCAGCGGTAAAAGCAGTCACATGGTCTCGTGGGTCAGTTGTTCCGTCGTATTTAGGAACATCAGGCATTTTTAACTTCTTGGGAATAAGTAAAGGTGTTGCGCTTGGTTTCCAGGGTTGTTGAGAATATCTATCAACGTCAATGCTTTTGATAATAGGTGGCACTCCAGGAATTTGTTCGATTCGATCATTTTGTTCCTTCATCTGTTTCTGCAAGGTTAGTAATAAAGTTTGCAATTCAGAGCTATTAGACATACCTGGTCTCGTTTCGAGAGACTCATTAGGAGTATCTCCCCTTCCTGAGTTTGCCAACCCAAACTGAGGATTTTCAACAATGATGGTATTATTTGGGGGTTGTGTTGATGGTGCAGATGATGTTGTTGGTAATCCCCTTACAGATTCTTGCAAAGCTTGGCTCACATACTCTGCAATCATTTTCTTTACTTGATCTTATTCTACTGTTTGATCATTACCATTGTTATTGTTATTGGATCTTTCTGGGGACTGCTCCGTTGAACCTCGAGGGGTTCTTACGGGTGATGGAGTTCCATCCATTTGTTGGTTATTGTCGTTGGGGTTCGACATATTTCATAGGATATTGCTTGAAAAGTAAACAAAGATTATCAGATTCCGGGTAGTCGAACCAATTTGTTTAACCAAAGAATCAGATTCTTTGACCCGAGCTAATTTTAGGATAAACGTGGGTTTATGATAACCAAAGAAATGATGGTGAATATGAATAAGTAAGTAACTAACAAATACTAATATGTGCAGAAAGTAAAGTGTATTATGATTAGTGTTCGAATGCCCCTTACAAGTTATATTTTCTTCCCTTATATAGGGAGTTTCTTAATATAACGTCTACCTTCCACAATGATCACTCAATAATGATTAATTATGACATTAATGTAACATTACAACGAATAACCGTAACTCTTGCATGAAGGTTGTGTAACGTGTGAATCATTAATTGAAGATCATTGAGTCTTCCCGTAGCTCTGTCCGGATTCATTTTGACCATGTCTCTTCCTTGTCTCAATCAGGTTGGGTCTCTCGTAGCTAATTACCTCATAGGTATATTGCGTCGTGCCTTTTTGACCCGCACCTCTTTATAGAAAACCTGTCCAGTTGTCATGTTTTCCTAGCTCCATGTAGCTGGCTGAGTCATCAAGAATTATCGTACGTGTGAATCTCTTTTTTACCAATACATCATGGTCCCCACAGTTCTCATCCGGGACGTTCATCTTTTAGTGCCCTTCCAGCTCAGAGTTCCTCCAG
The DNA here is from genome assembly GCA_005239495.1 of Nicotiana undulata. NCBI lineage: Eukaryota > Viridiplantae > Streptophyta > Magnoliopsida > Solanales > Solanaceae > Nicotiana > Nicotiana undulata. The sequence goes on along the minus strand of MDKH01149189.1, from coordinate 31,740 downwards.
AGCATCATCATTTCAAGGTTCTTCTATGCATGGTTCATCCGGTGGTTATCATGGTGGCAGGGGTTCTCTTTAGTCCCCATCTCCATCTCCAAGTAGTTGTTTCGAGTGTGGAGAGTTTGGACATGGGTGGAGGCAGTGTCCTCGTCATCCTGGTAGTTCGACTGAGCAGAGGATTCAGCCCTCGACTTCAGCCCAAATCACTTTACCACCCACCCAGGCAGCCAGGGGTGGAGGTCAGACAGCTAGAGGCCGCCCTAGAGGGGGAGGTTGAGTAGGTGGGGGTCAACCATGTATTTATGCACTTCTGGCTAGGCCTGATGCTATGGCGTTCGATGCAGTGATTACAGGTACTATCTCAGTTTGTCACAGTGATGCTTTGGCTTTATTTGACCCTGGTTCCACATACTCTTATGTTTTGTCGTATTTTTCTCACTTTATGATTATGCCCCGTGAGTCCTTAGCTACGTCTGTTCATGTGTCGACTCTGGTGGGTGATACTATTGTTGTGGACCGTGTGTAATGGTCGTGTGTTATATCTATTGGGGGTTTGGAGACCCGAGTGGACTTGTTGTTACTCAGTATGGTTAAATTTGATGTGATACTGGGCATGGATTGGTTATCCCCATGTCATGCTCTTCTTCATTGTCACACTAAGACCGTGACCCTAGCTATGCCCGGAGTTTTGAGAGTTGAGTGGAGAGGGTCTAGAGGGCATGTGCCTAGCAGAGTGATTTCTTATTTGAAGGCTCAGCGTATGGTTGAGAAAGGATGTGAATATTATCTTGCTTTTGTGAGGGGTGTTAGTAGTGAGACTCCTTCTGTTGATTTTGTCCTGTGGTCCGTGATTTTTTGGATGTATTCCCTGCAGACCTGCCAGGCATGCCCCCTGACAGGGATGTTGATTTTGTTATTGATTTGGTGCCGGGCACCCAGCCTATCTCTACTCCACCTTATCATATGGCACCGCCAGAGTTGAAGGAGTTCAAAGAGCAGCTCCAGAAACTCTTAGATAAGGGGTACATTCGTCCTAGTGTGTCACCTTGGGGTGCACCAATATTGTTTGTGAAGAAGAAGGATGGCTCCATGCGCATGTGTATTGATTATAGGCAGCTGAATAATGTTACAGTGAAGAACCGGTATCTTTTGCCCCGTATTGATGACTTTTTTTACCAGGTTCAGGGAGCTAGAGTGTTCTCTACGATTGACTTAAGATCCGGGTATCAGCAGCTGAAGATTCGGGATTCTAACATTCCGAAGACCGCTTTCAGGACCAGATATGGTAATTATGAGTTTCTCGTTATGTCATTTGGGCTGACCAATGCCCCAGCCGCGTTCATGCAATTGATGAACATCGTGTTTCAGCCTTACATTGATTCTTTTGTCATTATGTTCATTGATGAAATCCTGGTATATTCCCGTAGCCAGGAGGAGCATGCTCAGCATTTGAGAGTTGTGTTACAAAGGTTGAGGGAGGAGAAGCTTTATGCAAATTGTCCAAGTGTGAGTTTTGGCTTGGTTAAGTAGCTTTCTTGGGGCACGTGGTGTCTAGTGAGGGTATTCTGGTTGATCCGAAAAAAGATTGAGTGCAGAGTTGGCCCAGACCGTCCTCAGCTACATAGATTAGGATTTTCCTTGGTTTGGCGGGATATTACCATCTCTTTGCGGAAGGATTCTCTTCTATTGCTTCGCCTTTGATCAGAATGATCCAGAAGGGTGCTCCATTCAGATAGTCTGATGAGTGTGAGGAGAGCTTTCAGAAGCTCAAGTCAACATTGACCAAAGCTATGATTTTGGTTTTGCCTACTGGTTCAGATTCTTATTCATTCTACTGTGATGCTTCTAGAGTTGGCTTGGGAGCGGTATTGATGCAGGACGGTAGGGTGATTGCCTACGTGTCTAGAAAGTTGAAGGTGCCCGAGATGAATTGTCATGTGCACGATCTGGAGTTAGCTGCCATTGTTCATGCCTTGAAGATTTGGCGACATTACTTGTATGGAGTGAAGTATGAGATTTTCACTAATCATCATAGTTTACAGTATCTTCTGAAGCAGAAGGACTTGAATTTACGTCAGAGGAGGTGGTTGGAGCTTCTCAAAGATTATGACCTTACTATTTTGTATCATCCGGGGAAGGCCAATGTAGTGGCCATTGCCTTGAGTCGCAGAGCCAAGAGTTTGGGGAGTCTAGCTTACCTTTCAGCAGCAGAGCGACCTTTAGCACTTGGTGTTCAAGCTTTAGCCGGTTAGTTGATGAGATTGTATTTGTCAGAGCCTACATGGGTATTAGCTAGCATGGCTTCCCGGTCTTCTCTTTATGATCAGATTAGAGCACGCCAGTATGATGACCGGAACTTGTTAGTTCTTCCGGACAGGGTCCTTCGAGGTGATGCCAGAGATGTGACTATTGGTGATGACAGAGTTATGAGGATATAAGACCGTATTTGCGTGTCCATTGTTGATGGGCTTTGAAAGTTGATATTACCAGAGGCCTACAGCTCGCGGTATTTCATCAATTCGGGTGCCGCGAAGATGTATCAGGATTAGAGACAACAGTATTGGTGGAGGCGGATGAAGAGAGATATTGTTTAGTATGTGGCACGGTGTCTCAACTGCCAGCAGGTCAAGTATGAGCACCAGAGACCAGGTGGATTACTTCAGAGGTTAGATATTCCGTAGTGGAAGTGGGAGCGGATAACATGGACATTGTAGTTGGGCTTCCACGGACTTCGAAGGGTTTTGATGTGATTTGGGTCATTGTGGATCGGCTGATCAAGTCCGCGCTCTTCATTCCTGTCAATACTACTTATACTTCGGAGCGGTTAACTGGTATCTACATCAGGGAGATTGTCCGATTGTATAGGGTTCCAGTTTCTATCATTTCTGACAGAGGTACTCAGTTCACATCTTAGTTTTGGAGGGCCGTACAGAGAGGTATGGGTACTTAGGTAGAGTTGAGCACAGCATTTCATCCTCAGACCGACGGGAAGTCGGAGCGGACTATTCAGATTTTGGAGGACATGTTGCGTTCCTGTGTGATTGATTTTGTTGGTTCATGGGACAAGTTTGTGCCACTCGCGGAGTTTGCATATAATAATTACTACCAGTCCAGTATTCAGATGGCCCCGTATGAGGCTATATATGGTAGAAGGTGGAGATATCTGGTTAGTTGGTTCGAGCGCGGCGAGGCTAGGCTATTAGGCACATATTTGGTTCAGGATGCGTTGGAGAAGGTGAAGTTGATTAAGGAGCGACTTTGCATGACGCAGTCTAGGAAGAAGAGTTATGCGGACCAGAAGGTCCGGGATGTGTCTTTTATGGAAGGTGATAAGGTACTGTTGAAGGTATCACCCATGAAGGGTGTTATGAGGTTCAGGAAGAGGGGGAAGCTGAGTCCCGGGTTTATTGGTCCTTTTGAGGTAATTCAGAAGATTGGAGAGGTGGCTTATAGACTTGACTTGCCACCCAGCTTATTGAGTGTTCATCCGGTATTTTATGTGTCGATGCTCCGGAAGTATGTTGGTGACCCGTCTCATGTTTTAGACTTCAGCACAGTTCGGCTCGAGGGTGATATGTCATATGAGGTAGAGCTAGTGGCACTTCTGGTTCGTCAAGTCAGAAAGTTGAGGTCTAAAGATATAGCTTCAGTGAAGGTACAATGGAGAGGTCAGCCAGCGGAGGAGGCTACTTGGGAGACCGAGCGGGAGATGTAGAGCAAATATCCTCACTTGTTTGAGACTCCAAGTATGTTTTTAGACGCGTTCGAGGATGAACGTTTGTTTAAGAGGGGGAGAATGTAACGACCTGATCGGTCGTTACGTACAACCTGCATTATTATTACTGTTATTGCCTTGTCATATGATGGTTATACTGTTTATGATGTGTTAGAGTCAGTTGGCTTGGGTTCGTAATGGTTGTAGTGAGAATCAAGACACTTAGTCTCTAAAAATAGCTTTATAGTTGGAAAAGTCAACTGAGAGTTGACTTATTGGTAAACGACCTCAAAATGCATATGTTATGGCTCGGATAGCTTCGTTAGGTGATTCGGGACTTAGGAGTGTGTTCAAAATATTTTTGTGATGTCCGGTGTAGAATTAGGCTTGAATTGGCGAAAGTTAGTTTTTGGTGATATCCGGTCGGCAGTGGAAAATAGGCTATCGGAGTCGGAATGTAGTTCCGGAAGTTGGAACAGGTTTGTAAGCTCATTTTGGATATGTGTGCAAAATTTTAGATCAAGCGGAGGTTTTTTGGATAGTTTCGGCATCGTTGGTAGAATTTAGAAATTTAAAAGTTCATAGGCTTGAATTTGATGTGATTTTGGTGTTTTAATGTTGTTTTGGGTATTCCGAGAGTGCAACTAAGTTTGAATGATCATATATGATATGTTGGTATGTTTGGTTGGGGCCGCGAGGGGCTCGGGATTTATTTCGAATGGTTAACCGGAATTTCAGACATGGAAATTAAAGCAAACAACTGCTGGTGTTTTTCTACTGTGATTTTCGCACATGCGGATGTTTGAACGCAGGTGCGAGCTGCAGGAGCGGACAAGAGGTCACATGTGCGGAGCCGTAGGAGTAGAAAAGGCTCCGCAGATGCGGAATTTGGACAGCCCAGGGGAAAGTCGTATATGCGGACACTTGACCGCACCTGCGAGGCCGCAGGTGCGGAAGTGCAGCCACGTATGCGAGAATTGCCCGATTTAATGAAAATACGCAGGTACGGTCCTCCTGAGCCCGGGTGCGTATCGCAGGTGCGAGAAGAAGGCTGCATGTGCGAAAAGCCTGGGCAGAAAAGTATAAAAAAGGGACTTAACGATTTTTAACCCTTTTTTCCCTATTGTTGTGCGGGTTCCGAGCTTTTTGAGAGATTTTGAAGAGGGAAACGCTTGTGCATCATCGAGGTAAGCCTTTTGGGATCATTAACTCGATTATATGTGATTAAAGATCTTATTAGCAGTGTTTAATTAAGGAAAATCGGTGGAAAATGGGAAAACTAGGGCTTGAGCTTAATAGACCTTTTAGAGGTGATTTGAGAGGTGATTTGAGAGGTCATTTGGACTCCGATTTCAGAGTTCTTTATATGTACGGACTTGTCGAATTTTGAGACGTGGGCCCGAGGTTCGGATTTTGGCTAATTTCGTGTTTTGTGCTTAAATTGATATCTTTCAACTAAGTTTCATCCCCTTAGCATAATTTGATGTGAAAAATCTGATCTTTATAGATTTGGAGCATGTGGAAGTTGATTCGAGAGGCAAGCGTTTTGCGGAATAGCTTTTCGGGCTAGTTTGAGGTAAGTAATGTCTTTTAATCCTACCCTAAGGGTATGAAACCCCGGACTTAGCATCCTTTCATGGTTTTGGAGTGACACACACACTAGATGACGAGTGTGGGGCGTGCACGAATTTGAAATTTGGAAAAAAGTTCCTTTTTAGACATCTATTGAGTTGCGGAACTGCTTTTAAACATATATTTTATAGTATTACTATGTTTTGATATATTTGGGATGTAATCCATGTTTGGGGCCTAATGCCGATCTGTTTAAACCCCTTGGGGGCTATTTTCTGATATTCTCACCATTTTGATCATGATTTTTCACTCAGTCTTTCTTGCTAAATTATTTTGACACTCATAGTTTATTGATATTATTTCTTCAAATAAAATACTGTTTTGGGTCAAGAAACCCGTTTATTTATGGCTCGAGTGGCATGTTGAGAGTGTCTGACTGAGTGAGGTCGAGGGCCAATATTGTGAGGATATTTATGATATGAGAGAGGCCAAGTGCATGAGAGATGATTGATGCCATGATTTGGCTTGTTTATAGCGTTTGGGATGTAGGAGCCCCTCCGGAATCTGTACACACCCCCAGTGAGAGCAGCTACCTACTGAGTGCGAGTGCCGAATGATGAGTGATTGGGAGGTATGAGTGACAGTGAGGTTGCCGGAGGGGCTGATGCTGAGTGACAGTGAGGTGCTGAGTGACTGTTACTGAGTGATGGTGAGGTGCTGATTGACTATTTATGAGTGATGATATAGCCCGAGGGGAGATTTATAATTACATTTACTGAGTTTTGATTATGATTCGTTTCATCTTTCAAATAGATATTTTTGGGAGTTTTACTGAGAAAACATTTGAAAATATACTTGTTCGAAGGATTTTTACGGAAATTGGTTTTCAAACATATGTATTAAATGTATACTTTGTGGAGACTCGGTGTTTTACTGTTTTGTGTTGTGTGTTTATTATCTTTAGACTTGATTTATTTTTATTACTACTGAGTTGGCGTACTCATCATTACTCCCTGCACCTCTTTTTGCAGTGGTCACTTGCGTCCGTTCGACATCAGCTTTGGGATTTCAAGGTAGTTGTCCAGCGTCCACAGCTTCTCGATTTCCCTTCCTTCATTAGTATTAATGTTTTGTTCTGAGACATTATTTATGACATTAGCAGAATTAGTATTATTCTTAGATGCTCGTGATCAGTTGACTCCAGTTTTGGAGGATTTGTTTAGACTGTCAGATTATATTATGATTGCTTAAAGACTTAGAGAAAATTTTATACTTATTATGTTGGTTATTAATGATTTTGAGAAACTATATTAAAATAAATGTGTAGTTATGTGATGGTTGGCTAGCCTAGTTCCACGATAGGCGCCATCACGACCTGTTAGGATTTGGGGTCTTGACAATAACACAATATCCATAACCCAATTCTTATGACCCGCCCATCCCCCAAATTCGATCCTGGCCAATGATCTCAAGAGATCAACGTTCCAGGACATTCTTACCATTTTTAATTAACCAACAACCCCAAAACCCTAATCATTTTACCAAATCCGCCGCCCCTGAAACCCTCTCCTCCTCTCTTCTCTATCACCATCCTCCTAACCCTAGCCCACCGTCATGAAAACCCCTTCAATTAATGGTTTATTTCTTTAATTTTAGGGCCTATCCGACCTCCTATCTCTACTGGTTGTTCGACTTTCATGTTATTTGGTGGAATCTCAAAGAGATTCGAACAAACTTGTTTCAAATCCCTAATTTTCTCGATGAAATCTGTGTGTGTTGAATCCTATGTCTGTGAGTACTAATATTATCATGTTTATGGCTTCAAATCTCTGGTTCAAACCATATTTTTCTCACCTCTATCTATTTTTTTAAAAATGTAGTTACTTTCTAATTGAGTCCATTTAGATTTCTATAGATCTGAAATGATTTTGAGTTTATTTAATATTTTTCTTTTAAGATCTTATGTTTTTACCATTATTGTTGGCCGATGTCCATTTTTTCCTAAAAGCTAGGGTTTCGATTTTCTTCTAAGAGATTTCTGTAAAATGGTTTTAAATGTTTAAGGGCTTAACTCCTGTTTTCTTCCTTTATGTTTTGACTAATTTTCATCGCTATGTCTTTATGCCCTAGGGTTTCTAAATCCTACTGCCTGCTTTAATGTTTGCCCGTTTATTTTGGTTGTATCAATTAAACTGATTAATTGGTTTACTTGTGTCACGTCCCAAAACCAATACTAGTTGTGATGGCGCCAATCGTGATACTAGGCTAGCCAAACTACTGAAAATGAAAAATAAAACTTTCCGTTTAAAGCATAAGTTATCTCATATTCCTTTAAGGTTCTACTTTTAAGCATGTTCAGCAATAAAAATAATCAAGGTCTAACCACAGTCCCAAACATCTGGAGTCAACCGTCATGAGCATCTAATGAGTAATACAGTGTGATACCATTTCTCTACTAATACAGTCTGGAAAATAAGTAAAATCAACGGAATAGGAAGGGAAAAGGGCATGATGCGGACGCCGAACAACTACCTCAATCCCCGAATGAGCTCCAAAACAAATGCGAATCAGCTAGCGCTATGACCCGATACCTGGATCTGCACACATGGTGTAGGGAGTAACGTGAGTACGCCAACTCAGTAAGTAACCATTATAACTAAAAAAATGAGTGCAGTGACGAGCATTTAAAATCAGTAAATCATGTGATAAACAGCAGAGAAATAAATATATCAAGTAAGGAAATCCCCATTTCGGATCGTTTCATAAAAATCCCAAACTTCCATTAAAATCTCTGGTAAAAACAATGTATAGTAGTTTCATCGGAGGCTTAGTGTAAAAAGGGAGTGAAAACAATAGTTTCATAAATCTTATCCTCTCGGGCACAGTGTCACTCGCAAATAAAGCATCTCGGGCAAGCCTCTCAATCACTCGTGACTCCACTATCATAAGTCAATGCTCACACTCAGCGCTCTCACTCAATAGGTACTATATATATATATATATACACCATTGCGGCATGTAGCTCGATCCACATGATATCCGATTCGGTGTGCAGCCCGATCCACACCATAGTCGACGGCGCTTACTGGGGTATATAGACTCCGGGAGGGGCTCCTACAGCCCAAACGCTATATCGATGTGGCGTGCAGCCCGATCCAATATATATCTCGATGCGGCATGCTGCCCGATCCACATATCTCGCTGCGGCGTGTAGCCCGATCCATATATATATATATATATATAACATACTGCGGAGCGCAGCCAGATCCCTAACTATCCTCACAAACCTGGCTCTCGGTCTCACTCAGTCATCCTCACAAGCTACTCGGGCAACTCATTACCAATCTCAGGGACTTATCCCAACTCACCACAAACCACAAGGACTCAGCCCAAATTGTCTTTCCATATACTAAAACAGGGTGATAACAGAAATAAACAGAGAACAGGTATAAAGCATGATTGGGCTCATTTTTTTATCGAAATAGCGTGAGAATAGTAGAAAAATACCCCTGAGGGTCTAAAAAGGTCGGGCCAAGGCCCCAAACATGGCGTACAACCCAAAACATAGTACAAATCTCTACAATACGGGATATCATATGATCGCAAATCAATTAAGCGGCGTAATAGTCGCTTATGGGATGGACCAAGTCACAATCCCTATAGGTGCACGCCCACACGCCCGTCACCTAGCATGCGCGTCACCTCATTTATCAAAAACAATATGAAGTACCGGGGTTTCATACCCTCATGTCTAGATTTACAATCGTTACTTACCTCGAACCGGCCAAAATACTAATCTGCAATGTCTTTGCCCCTCGACTCAGCCTCCAATCACTCCAAATCTAACCAAAATTAGATTATTATTATCAATATATGCTCGGGAACAAAACCCATTCGAAAATTATCAAAATTAAGCAAAAATCCCGAAATTGGCCAAACCCGTGCCCTGGGCCCACATCTCGGAATTTGATAAAAATCACAAAACTAGAATCATTATCCTTCCATGAGTCTACCCATATAAAATACTTCAAGATCCAACCACAAATGACCCCTCAATTCTTCAATTGAAGTCTCCAATTCCCAAGCCCTAAACCCCCAAATTAGTCACTAATTTTTCCTAAATTTCACCCCTAATTAGTCAAATAACACCATAGAAATGAGTTTTAGGTCAAAAAGTCTTACCTTCACGAAGTTTCCTTGATTCCCCTCTTCAAATCACTCCCAAAGGTCTCAACCCATATGAAAACTTGGATGAAATAAGTGAAAATTCGCGAAGGTTGGTATTTATACTTTCTGTCCAGTGGAACCGCACCTGCGGTCCCGAGAAATTTACGAGCTTTGCACATAATAAGATAGGCACAACAAACCACTTTTCAAAATCTCAACTAGCATAGTAGTCAACAAGAAATTCAGGGAGTGAAGTATTATGCATCAACACAATTGAACAGTCAATTGACATTTTCTCAACCAAGGTACACATACCATATGCTCGGACACCAACAAGAGGATTCTACAAAGGTTAAAGTTAGACATACATACCTTGTGTCGAATTTCCCCCTTTTAATTTCTATCAAATATCACCGGACCGTCAAGCAACGTCAATCTAATTAATAATGTAACATATTCATCTTAGAATTGGGAATCATGAACACAATTCATACTCACTTAGGCATTTTATCGAATGCTATGTGACCCCTTAGATTACCAACCCCTTCTTTGTGAATATTTATTCTAACCCACCTCCTTTTACTAGATTGTGACAATTAATGGACATGCATGCAAGGTTCTTCACTTTTATCTTCAAGAACTCCTTTAGGGAAGTTCTACTTATTAATCAAAATCTGGAAATTTAAGGGAAATGGGGTGGGGACTTACCTCTTGTAGTGAAGTAGATGACAATAACTCGAAAATTTTCGGGCTTGAGCGATTTGGACAAAGCAATTGGATGAGGTTGAAACCCTCTCTCTCAAGAACTCTCTTTTTCTCTCTCTATTCTTAGTCAGAAAATGGTTAAAAATGAAGGGGAGGGGTGTTTTATTGAACAGGGGGTCGGGTTTAAAATTAGAAATTAGGAGCCCCGACACGAAATGCGGTCAGGAATGCGATCGCATTCCTGTTATGCGGTCCGCATTCCTGCCGCATAATGGCCCTCAAAAGGGGCCAAAATTGGAATCAATCTGCCCAGGTATGCGACCACTATGCGGTCCGCATACCTGTTATGCGATCGCATAGTGCGTCGCATAACCTCCCTCGCCAAAAACCATGGGGCAAGAATGCGACATCTATGAGGTCCACATTCCTAGAATGCGATCGCATTCTGGGCTGCATAGTTGTCCTCCATTTGGACAGTAGCCTGTCCAGGTATGCGACCACTATGCGGTCCGCATACATGTTATGCGATCGCATAGTGCGTCGCATAACGCGCAATAACTGGAAATTTTTATTTTTCAAATTCTGGGGTACTTTTTTAACTCAAAATAGGTCCATTTTAAGAATTTCTATAGTTATACAACACGAGGACCTATTAGGGCATTATTTTGAAATATGAAATTGTACGGGTCTTTACAACATGCAAAGAATAGACTTAAACACAAAGGAAAAATTAGTTTAAAAGGGCATAAAAGAACTCTGAGAAAAACCTAATAAAAAAAGGAAATAAAAACTCTTAAGGCTAATGATTCTTAAAAACTGAGTCAAGAACAGTGTAAAATATAGAGAAACGTACTTGAATTGTTAAAAAAACAACAACATAGATCTGAGAGAAGTATGCAAAGATTAGGGTTTCAAAAGAGAATCGAGTAGACCCGAAAAACCTTCTGTAAAACTCAAGAATCATAACGGACATGGTGTGACTTTGCCCAAATCACACCGGGGAGACCAAGAACAACCAAAGCAGAAACCATAGGTGCGAGTCAGCATGGCCCATGCCCTCGAGGGCCTCAGAGAGAAGATGAGCGAGGTGAGGGAGACTCATGGAGGTTCATGGTTGAAAGGATGGTGGTCGGAGACGGCCAGAAGAGGGAGGTGGAGCTTCATCGGATACGAAGAGAGGGAAGTCTCTAGAGACTAGAGAGAGAGAGAGAGAGACGAGAGTTAGAGAGAGGCGTGGTCGTGAGAGAATGAGGGGTCGAAGGGGGCTAGTTGAGAGTTAATTAAGGAAAGACTAATCTGGGCCGTTGATCTAATTTAATCAATGGCTCAGATTAGCTGTGGGGTTGGGCCTGGTTGAGAATTGGTCTTGGGCTGGGTCGATTAGGGGTTAAAGGTCAGGTGGGTTGGGGTTAAAAATGGCTAGGTTTTAAATATAAAGTGGCTAAAACGTTAAATACCCAATTAAATTGAATAAATGATTAATAAAACAACTAATAATTACAACAACAAAAAATTGAGGTTAAATAGAATGAAATTAAGGTAATTGACTAATATCAAATATAAAAATGACTAATTATTGACTGAAAATAGTATAAAATGCCCGATTATGCTATAATTGCAAAATTGCTGTAATTATAGCTAATAATGCCAAATCGGCTAATTTGTGAAATAATTAAATAAAAATAGGATTAAAACAAGATGTTGAGTTGGGAAATATTTTGAAATTGTTTATGAAAAATTAAGAAAAATTATGAAAAATACAATTCAATATGAAAAGTAAATTTAAAGGTAAAGTATAAGTTTGAAAATAATTTTGAGGAAAAATTGGGTATCAACGGCTGCCCCTCTTTACCCAGGAAGGATAAAAGAATTGTCGGGTAAAGATATGATGGCCAATTTGGACCGAGTAGAAATGGTTCGAAAGATTGAGGCCGCACCCTGGCTTCTGAGCTGCCTACATATCCCTGGTTTTATAGGAATCATGTCGTATGTAGTTCAGGAGTCACCGACGAAGTATACCTATGAAGTCTTACAAGGACGGACGCAAGGAGCAAGGTAAGGTGAAAAAAATGGCTTGCGGGGTAGTTAGGTGAACTGGAGCGGGGCCGATCCTGCCTGGATGGCTGTTCTTAGCCGGATTTCCTACAAATAGATAACAAGCATATGTTGTGCGCAATTTAAACATGATACAAATTCCCATTGTACTATGAATGTTGTCATTTGATTGTTGAGGACGACGTCCTTAGACCATGATGTCTTGGGCCATGAATCGCTTGATGCGGGATTCGCAGGCTATGAAATGATTTTCTCTGGCCATGAAGATGGTGCCTCCGAACCATGATGCCTTTGAATAATGATAATGATATGCGAACTCATACAAAAGATCCTCGGGCCATGAAATGGTGTTATCGGGCCATGAAGATGGTGTTCCGAACGATGATGCCTTTGGATAGGTTGGCGATATTTTAGCCCATGAAAATGCAATAGTATGATGCTAACAAGACAAAGCTTAGTCTTGCGAATTAAAGGGGCATAGCTTAGCCCGAAAGGAAGCAAAGTAAATAATGACAGAGACAGTGGTTTCTTTGAAAAGTAAATGTGAGGCAGCGTTTAGCCTCGGAAGGCAGAATGGTAGCCTTATGAAAATTGAGGTAGAGCTTAACCTCGGAAGGCAGAATAGTAGCCTTATGCAGGATGTAAACGCATATGGAGGTAGCGTTTAACCTCGAAAGGTAGAATAGTAGCCTTATGCAGGATGTAAATGCATATGGAGGTAGCCTTTAACCTCGGAAGGAAGAATAATAGCCTTATGCAGGATGCAAATGCAAATAGAGGTAGAGCTTAACCTCGTAAGGCAGAAAGGTAGCCTTATGCACGATGCAAATGCAGATGGAGACAGCGTTTAGTCTCAGAAGGCAGAAAGGTAGCCTTATGCAATGAATAAATGCAGATGGAGACAATGTTTAGTCTCGGAAGGCAGAAAGGTAACCTTATGCAATGAATAAATGCAGATGGAGACATCGCCTTATGCAATGCAGATGAAGATTGAGGTAGCGTTTAACCTTGGAAGGCAGAATGATAGCCTTATGCAGGAAATAAAATACATATATGAGTTCTTAGCTGATGATAAATTGGGGCGATATGATCGTGAGCATGGAGATAATGAAGTATCGTTGGTGATGATAATAAATGTCGGCATGTGCGGCGAGCTTGAGAAGCGTGTCTTTGGGAAATATATGTCCTTCAGGTGGATAGTATGTTTTTGGGGCCCTTTCCATCTTTGTTCCTGCATCCAAAGATAGATCATGAATTCTGTAGGGAAGGTTAGTTTGTATCCCTGCTGGATTTGCTTGTTGTGTTTGCTGGATTGTGATGATACTATCTATATCACCGGGTGTAGCGATTTCTAAACAAGTTGTTTCAATAAATATGCATGATCTGTAAAAGTATAATATAAGCATAAAATAGTTTTAGATGAACCGACGACCGTGACGCGGTTCGAGACATTGCAACATCTCCGGCTACGGAATGTTGAGGGTCCTCCTCAATATTCTGCCCCAGTTTGATGGGTGGATACTTCTGATTGTTGCTCGTGCGGCGATTGGCTAAACTTGCTTCATAATTTTGAGGGTCCTCCTCAAAAGCTGCCCCAGTTTCCAATGATGGGGGAATGAGATTTTTATTAAATTGTGACCGAACCTATAGGGCTGCCTACGTATCCCCTCTTAAACGGGAATCAGGTCAGGCATAGTTCAATCTACCTTGTTGATAAAAGCATAGCGAGTTACACGTAGTAGCATTTGACTGCATCTGAATTGATTTGTTTTGGAAAAACTTCTCCGTCCATTTCTGCAAGTATAAGTGCTCCTTCTGTTAGCACTCTGTGAACCATGTACGGACCTTGCCAGTTGGGAGAAAACTTCCCTTTGGCTTCGTCTTGATGTGGAAAGATTTTATTTAGCACCAGCTGCCCTGGTGTGAATCGTCTTGGCTTGACTTTCTTGTGGAAGTCTTGGGTCATTCTGTTCTGATATAGTTGACCATGACAAACGGTGTTCATTTTCTTTCCATCTATGACGGCTAGTTGCTGATAACAGTTCCTTACCCATTATGCGTCGCTGAGCTCAGTTTCTTATATGATTCTTGTCCCGCCCCCTTTTTTCTCCTCTTAAGCGGAGAGATCGGGTTTATGACATTTTGGACAACTCCTTTTGAAGGTTAAAAGGGTTAAAAGGAAGAGTCTCAACCTAACAATTTTTATGGTGTGTTAGGGCACGTAGATTAGTTAACTCATAAGACTAGTTTACATTACCAGAGATCGGGTAAGGGCTAGAAGTTATCCCAAGGAAAAGGTATTAGGCACCCCTCAGGATCTACTACTGTGGTTCCCGGCCAAATGGTTTTTGTGAATTCGGACAATAAGCAAATAACAAATAAGGCGTATATAAGAGGGGATTTCAAACAAGTATTGTAGTTTATTAAAGAGTTGAAAGAAATTGAAAGTAAATATTTGAGAAGAGACGTCCTAGATTTAAAGTAATATGGATGACATCAATGCAATATCCGATAGGCAGAGCTACACGTGGTATTAGCGCATCGGTCATCACATCCATATTCTACCCTTTCCCACCCCGCGAAGTTATTTAAAATGCGTGTTGGTCACGAAACTTATTGCGTGCTATTACCCGTCCCATCCTATCAGTTATGGAGGAAGTTAGGGACTACTATTTCTAAAGGGTAGGTACAAGGCTGAACCCTCAGGTTTAAAGGACGAAATTCTAAACGACAAACAAAACAATTGGGACTGCAAATATAGGGAAGCACATAGAGGCAAATATGAAGCTCATATATTCCTCCACAAGTTATACACATAAATAGCACGACTCAGCCACAAATGAGGTCTTAAATTTCAGAACCTAAGGCATGATGTCTAGGCGTGAATGCAGTAATAAGGCAGTGTTATTACAGAGTTTTAAAAAAAGATTTTTACCACTTCTGAACTGTTGGTTTCAGACGGTACATAAAAGAGGAATAGTTTTCCAGTTTTAACAAGTGTTAACACCTAAGGTTTGCCTAGGTGTATCAAAATACTTTAATTATACTACTTGGTTTTAGAGAATAATAGTTAGACAAGGTAAGTCCGTTTTATTATTATAAGGCTAAGAGTTTAAACAAGTATGGATGCAGGTCCTGAAAACATGATATCTAAATGTAAGCAGGGGGTTGTAGAATGATGCAAACCTATGCATGTTATTCTAGATGCATGAACGTTTTCAACATTAGAATCTATTCTTTTTTAGCGAGATTCAATAGCACGTTTTTTGGATGAAATCATAACACACAAAGATGTATTCCTTATTAGGTTACTGAATCCTAATACATGATTTCTAAGTGTACACATCAATATGTTTTTTTAACAAATGATTTTTGCATAGATAACATGAGTATGCTGAGAATGAAAATCCTAGGGTACATAATTTCTAATGCAAGATTCTATAGCTGATGTTATTATTTAACCTAAGACAGTATTTCTAGATGAAGCAATTGTGAAAATGCAGAGGCAATAACATTATAACAGCCATTTCTATTGTCGCTTAACTAGCAACACGATTTCTAAGTGGGTATAAGTATAATGAGATGCTTAAAATAAATGGACCTAAGTATCATGGTATCTAATGCATGAATGGAATGTATTCCTAAGCATGGTGACTATTGCACATATATAAAATAAACCTACAAGCATGGTTTCTACCCATATCTATACTAAGCATGCATAACCTCACCCATTTCACTATCCAACCCTAGATTTATTTTTACAATTGATTATTACAGACCAGCACTGCACAAATTACATAAGTAAATAAGAAAATCAAGAAGTTACACTATAGGGAGCCTAACAGTAGGCTCAAGTCTCCAGATCCAACAATGCCATATGCCATGACCTTTTATAACCCAGGTGTGTCAGAGTTCCTAAGGACCTCAGAGGATCCCAGGCAGATGGAGATGGAGATGGAGACAACGTTTAGTCTCGGAAGGCAAAATTGCAGCTTTATGAAAGAAATAAAATAAGATGGAGACAACGTTTAGTCTCGGAAGGCAGAATGGTAGCCTTATGCAAGAAATAAATGCAGATGCAGATGGAGACAGCATTTAGTCTCGGAAGGCATAAAGGTAGCCTTATGCAAGAAATAGATGCAGGTGGAGACAGCGTTTAGTCTCGGAAGGTAGAAAGGTAGCCTTATGCAAGAAATAGATGCAGATGCAGATGGAGACAGCATTTAGTCTCGGAAGGCAGAAAGGTAGCCTTATGCAATGCAGATGCAGATGGAGGTAGCATTTAACCTCGGAAGGCAGAAAGGTAGTCGTATCCAATGCATATGCTGCTGGAGATAGTGTTTAACCTCGGAAGGCAGAATGGTAGCCTTATGCAATATTAAAAGATCGACAACAGAAATTCTTATCTGGTAATAAATTGTGGTAGAGAATTGTGGTAATGAAATATCGTTTGTGCTGATAACAAATGTTGGCATGTGCGACGAGTATGAGGAGCATATCTTTGAACACTGTATGTCTTTCGGGTGGATGATATGTTTTTTTGATCTTTGTGCCTGCATCCAAAGAAAAATTGTAAGTTCTGTAAAGGGGGGAAGGTTAATTCGTATCCCTGTCGGCTTTGCTTGACTTGTCTGCTCGTAGATGATACTGTCTGTACGGTTCGGGGTAGCGTTTGCTAAACAAGCTGTTTCAAAAATAAATATGCATGATTTTGTAAAGATATAATATAAGCATATAATTTAAAATAGTTTTTAGATGAACCGACGATCGTGACGCGATTCGAGGCATTGCAATCTCTTGCTACAGAACTTTGAGGGTCCTCCTCAAAATTCTTCCCTAGTTTGATAGGTGAATACTTCTGACCGCTGCTTGCACGGCGATAGGCTGAACGTGCTTCAGAATTGTGAGGTTCCTCAAAATTCTTCCCCAGTTTCCAATTATGGGGGGAAAATGAATTTTTTATTGAATTGTGACCGAACCCATAGGGCTGCCTACGTATCCCCTCTTAAACGGGGATCAGGTCAGGCGTAGTTCAATTTACATTGTCGACAAAAGCATAAGGAATTACACATAGTAGCGCTTGACTGCATATGAATTGATTGGTTTTGTCCAAACTTCTCCATCCATTTCTGCAAGTATGAGTGCTCCTTCTGTCAGCACTCTGTGAACCATGTACGGACCTTGCTAGTTGGGAGAAAACTTCCCTTTTGCTTCTTCTTGGTGAGGGAAGATTTTCTTTAGCACCAGCCGCCCTGGTGTGAATCGTTTTGGCTTGACTTTCTTGTTGAGGCTCTGGACATTCTGTTTTGGTAGAGTTGACCATGACAAACTGCGTTCATTCTCATTCCGTCTATGAGGGCTAGTTGCTCATAAACGTTCCTTACCCATTCTGCGTCGCTGAGCTCAGCTTCTTGTATAATTCTAAGAGATGGAATTTCAACCCCAACAGGAATAATAGCCTCCATACCATAAACCAGCATGTAGGGGGTTGCCCCGGTCGATGTGCGGACTATGGTGCGATATCCCAGTAGGGCGAATGATAACTTCTCATGCCATTGCTTGTGCCTTTCTATCATATTCCTTAATATTTTCTTAATGTTTTTGTTAGCGGCTTCTACAGCTTCATTCATCTGAGGTCTGTAAGTTGTGGAATTTTTGTGTTTGATCTTGAATGTTTCACTCATGGATTTCATCATGTCACTGTTGAGATTAGAACCATTGTCGGTGATGATTGACGCTGGAACTCCGAACCGACAAATGATGTGGTCGCGGACAAAACCGGCCACGACTTTCTTGGTAACCACTTTGTGGGAGGATGCTTCGACCCATTTAGTAAAGTAATCAATGGCAACCATAATAAACCTGTGTCCGTTGGAGGCGGCAGGCTCGATAGGTCCAATGATGTCCATGCCCCAAGCGGCGAACGACCATGGTGAACTTGTTGCGTTAAGCTCACTCGGAGGTACTTTTATTATATCTCCATGTATCTGACAACGGTGGCATTACCGGACGTACTGGATGCACTCTGTTTCTATGGTCATCCAGAAGTAACCCGCTTGGAGTATCTTCTTCGCTAACACAAAACCGTTCATATGTGGACCGCAGGTCCCAACATGAATTTCTTCCAATAGTTTTGATGCTTCCTTTGCGTCGACGCACCTTAATAACCCCAAATCAGGAGTCCTCCTATACAGGATTCCTCCGCCAATTGTTAGACAATCTCCTAAGTGTGCGCTTCTGAGTGGCGTTTGCAAGCTCTGGGTATTCTCCTTTTGCCAAATATTTCTTGATGTCATGAAACCAAGGATTTCCGTCTGCTTCTTCTTCAACATGGGAACAGTAGGCTGGCTGACTGTGAATTTTCACTGGAATGGGGTCAATGATAGTTTTGTCTGGATGTTGAATCATAGATGACAAGGTAGCAAGAGCATCGGCGAACTCATTCTGTATTCTAGGGACATGCCGGAACTCTATCTTCGTGAACCTCTTTCTCAACTCCTGAACGTGATGTAGATAGGGTAGTATCTTGGAATTTTTTGTTTCCCATTATCATTGTACTTGATGTACCAATAAGTCTGAGTCACCAATCACTAACAGCTCCTGGACGTTCATGTCAATGGCCATGTTGAGCCCTAAGATACAGGCCTCATATTCAGCCATGTTGTTGGTGCAAGGAAACCTGAGTTTGGCGGATGCTGGATAATGCTGACCTATTTTCGATATTAAGACTGCTCCGATACCGACTCCTTTGAAGTTTGATGCCCATCAAAGAACATCCTCCAACCGTCGTAGGATTCTACAATGTCTTCTCCTACGAATGATACTTCTTCATCAGGAAAATATGTTTTTAGGGGTTCGTATTCTCCGTCCACTGGATTCTCAACAAGATGGTCTGCTAATGCTTGTCCCTTGACCGCTTTTTGAGTTACATAAATAATGTCGAACTCACTCAGCAGGATTTGCCACTTGGCTAGCTTGCCAGTGGGCATGGGTTTCTGAAAGATGTATTTCAATGGATCCATCCTTGATAGGAGATATGTTGTATAGGCACAGAAGTAGTGCCTCAGCTTCTGAGCGACCCAGGTCAAAGCGCAGCAAGTGCGTTACAACAAAGAATACCGGGCTTCATACAGAGTGAACTTCTTGATGAGATAATAAATAGCTTGTTCCTTCCTTCGTGCTTCGTCATGTTGCCCCGGAACGCAACTGAAAGCTCCATCTAGTACGAAAAGGTAGAGTAACAGGGGTCTACCTGGCTCAGGTGGTACCAAGACCGACGGTGTGGATAGATACTCCTTGATTCTGTCGAAAGCTTTTTGACAATCCTCGGTCCACTTAGTCGCAGCGTCCTTCTTTAACATTTTGAAGATCGGCTCGCAGATGAATGTAGAATGTGCTATGAATCGGCTGATGTAATTGAGCCTCCCCAAGAAGCTCATAACATCTCTCTTGTTTCTTGGCGATGGTAGTTCTTGAATGGCTTTGACCTTTGACGGATCCAATTCTATTCCCCGACGACTCACAATAAACCCAAGAAACTTCCCCGCAGGAACCCTGAATGCACACTTCGCGGGATTCAACTTCAGATTGTATTTTCTCAACCTGTCAAAGAACTTCCTTAAATCATCCATGTGATCAGCAGCTTTCTTTGATTTGATAATGACGTCGTCCACATACACCTCGATCTCTTTGTGAATCATGTCATGGAATATGGTAGTCATGGCCCCTGCATTCTTTAAACCGAACGGCATCATCTTATAACAGTACACTCCCCAGGTCTTGATGAACGCCGTTTTATCAGCATCTTCCTCATCCATCCAAATTTGATGATATCCAACGAAGCAATCTACGAATGACTGTAGCTCATTCTTGGCGCAATTGTCAATTAGAATGTGTATGTTTGGCAAGGGGAAATAATCTTTAGGACTGGCCCGGTTGAGATCTTGGTAGTCGACACAGACTCCGACCTTCCCGTCTTTCTTTGGCACATGTACAATGTTGGCTAACCATGTCGGGTATTCAACCACCCGGAGAACTCTGGCATTGATTTTCTTTGTAACTTCTTCTTTGATGTTCAAACTCATGTCAGGTTTGAACTTTCTGAGATTCTGCTTTACCGGTGGACATGTCGGATTGGTAGGCAGTTTGTGAGCCACAATGGACGTACTTAAACCAGTCATGTCATCATAAGACCAGGCGAATATGTCCTCATACTCCCTTAGGAACTCTATATACTATTTCTTCTCTGACGGTGACAAATGGATATTGATGTGTGTTTCCTTGATGTTTTCTGAATCTCCCAGGTTGACAACCTCAGTCTCATCAAAGTTGGACTTAGGTCTATTTTCAAAGTCTTTGACCTCCTTAAAATTTTTGTTGGGTATATCGTCTTCGTCTTAATCAATGTTTGTTTGTTGCGCCGCCTCATTGCACGTCACAGACATCGGTTCATCAAGTAAAGTAATAGTAATGTTGTATAGATAAAATAGGTATGACATGCTTGTTGTACTTAGACATGGTTACTACTTGCACACATAAGGAAAGCAAACCTAAGGCATGATCTCTACCCGTGCCTACACTATAGCATGCATATTCCCACCCGTTTTCACTATCCAAAAATATACATTTACAAATTATTACAGGCCAGGAATGATGAATTACATAACCAAAGGAAAAATAAGAAGTTATTTCTATAGGAAGCCTTCACTTAGGCCCAAATCTTCCAAACCTCAGTGTCGTTAGTAATTCATAGCCTTTCATAGTCCGGGTGTGTCAAAGTTCCCTAAGGTCCTCGTGGGTTCCCGGGCAATGCTCACACCCAGACATGGTCACCAAGACTTAAGCATTTGCAGTGTGAAAATACCAGCCTCAGTGTGTCAAAGTTCAGAGGGAACTCAAGAGGTTCCCAAAGAAATGCTCACACTGAAATGGTGGAACTTAAGAGTCTAGGAGTAAAGTGAAGTTCCATGGATAAGTTTGAAAAGGGATTTGATAGAAATTGAGTAAGAAAATAGTTTAAACCATAAAGACTATTTTTTTAGGAAACATAGAGTTCTGAAAAGTGGTAACAAGATCAGTTTGAAAATGGTAAGGCAACCAGAACAAACAACACATACAGAACAAGGACTAAAATAAATTCAGCGACTACACGCAAGGTAATGGGGAATTGGGAACAAATATGAAGCATGTAAGTGTGAGCACACAGGAATCCGAGTTACACATGGATTCAGAATCAGAGAGGTTTTAAAGAGTTCACAGGTCTAAGGTATAATAGGCATTTCGAAGTTACACAGGAACAAAGCAATCACAGAGTGCAGGATGCATTACCACACAGAGGTCTAGACTATCATCAGGGAACATTGAAGTAGAACCTAAAAGAGATACAAACATGTTAGGTCTAAGGGAGGGGACACATTCAGGGATATGTAATAGGTCATGAAAGAAGATATATTAATTGCAAGTTGAACAGTAGAACCATAGGTAAAAACAAACTAAGAACAAGATGTATTGAAGTAATAAAAAAATCATGTTGTTTTGGAGGCTTGAATTGAAATTAGGACATACCAGTGAAGAGATAATGAACACAGAATGAGCAAGAGAGAGATAGCACAATAGTTAGACTTGGCTTGTAGCCGGCTAACAATAAAAAGTTGCAAGTAACAACAAAAGTAGCAGAGCAAAGAGTTTAGGTGTAAGAGAGATAACTTTGAACCACAAGTGTTCGTCCCTGTGTCATTGAAAGCTAGAGCTTTTATAGTTGAAAGACAAGTAGTAAATAAGGCAGGAATTATAGCAGCATGGAAATCAAGAGATTCGAAATCAATTTGTTAGAAAATCAGGGTAGTTGTTCCCTTAAGTCGAGGGATTTCAGAATTAAAATGGTAAGACCAACAGCAAATAAGGTAATAAAAATCAGTACAGGACTAATAAGGAACGAGTCCAAGTTCATTAAGTATAGGGAAATCAATTAAGACTAGATTCAGAAAGCTGTAATTAAGGAAGTAATTCAGTAAATAGTTCATCTCAGTAAACAAGGTAAGTGAATTAATGAGTTTAAACAAACAGGCAAAATTCTAGGGTTTTGAAAGACATATTCTCAATCAAATCATTCAATAAAAAAATCAAGTCAATCAAGAGAGAGTCATGCTCTATATTTCAACACATATATATAGAAGCAAACAGTCATAACAACAGACAAGTTTGGGGATGCATAAGTCCAAATAAACAATCACATATAGGTAACACAAGTACGTTAGGCCTTAGCAAGCTTATTCGTAGTATAACAATCACAAAGTCATAACAGGAATCAAATAATCAGGCTAATACGAAGAACCCAGACAGGAAAAATCATAACAGTTAGGGCTTTGACATAGGCGTGTTAAAAAACAACCAAAAGTACAGAATCAGTCATGACATGCAAGGAACAAACTTAAACACAAAGGAAAAATTAGTTTAAACATGCATAAAAGAACTCTGAGAAAACCCTGATAAAAAAAAGAAGTAAAAAAGCTTAAAGCTAATGATTCTTAAAACTGAGTCAAGAACAATGTAAAATATAGAGAAACATACTTGAATCATTGAAAAAAATAGCATAGATCTGAGAGATGTAGGCAAAAATTAGGGTTTCAAAAGAGAATCGAGTAGAACCGAAAAACCTGCTGTAAAACTCAAGAATCATAACAGATATGGTGTGACTTTGCCCAAATCACACCGGGGAGACCAAGAACAACCAAAGCAGAAATCCTAGGTGCGAGTCAGCATGGCCCAGGCCATCGAGGGACTTAGAGAGAAGATGAGCGAGGTGAGGAAGACTCATGGAGGTTCATGGTTGAAAGGATGGTGGCCGGAGACGGCCAGAAGAGGGAGGTGGAGCTTCATCGGAGACGAAGAGACGGAAGTCTCTAGAGACTAGAGAGAGAGAGACGAGAGTTAGAGAGAGGAGTGGTCATGAGAGAATGAGGGGTCGAGGGGGGGGTAGTTGAGAGTTAATTAAGGAATGACTAATCTGGTCCGTTGATCTAATTTAATCAACGGCTCAGATTAGCTGTGGGGTTGGGCCGGGTAGAGAATTGGTCTTGGGCTGGGTCGATTAGGGGTTAAAGGTCAGGTGGGTTGGGGTTAAAAATGGCTAGGTTTTAAATATAAAGTGGCTAAACCATTAAATACCCAATTAAATTGAATAAATGATTAATAAAACAACTAATAATTACAAAAAAATGAAATTGAGGTTAAATAGAATAAAATTAATGTAATTGACTAATATCAAATATAAAATTGACTAATTATTGACTGAAAATAGTATAAAATGCCCGATTGTGCTATAATTGCAAAATTATTGTAATTATATCTAAATAATGCCAAATCGGCTAATTTGTGAAATAATTAATAAAAATAGGGTTAAAACAAGATGTTGAGTTGGGAAACATTTTGAAATTGTTTATAACATAATTTATGAATAATTTTTGAATGCGAACAATAATAAATAGGTAGGAAAACGAATTGATAAAATCATGAAAAATACAATTCAATATGAAAAGTAATTTTAAAGGTAAAGTATAAGTTTGAAAATAATTTTGAGGAAAAATTGGGTATCAACACAGGGCATGTACGTTTTTACCTGTCATGGTCGGAAGACAACATATCAGGGATGGTTGAGCCGGGAGTCGGTCGAGGAAATACGGTCATAGGCGAAGCTGCTGAGGCCCAAGTGAAATACAATAAACTGCACAAAAGGATTCATGACTCCGAGGCCGAGCATCTGGAGATACACGAGATGAATATGAAACTAATCAATGAGTGGAGGGAATTGTCTATCAAATCTAATGAAAGGCTGGAGTATCTGGAGCAGGGTTTGATCGAGTTGTAGGAGAAGACACGGAAGAGAGTCGCTGACTGCCAGAATGCTGAGGGAAGTGAAGGAGGGCATCTAGCAAGGGTATACCTGTTATTGGGCATGCGCGAACTAGGGAACTTGATTGATGGAGCCATGAAGATCAAGCATGAGGAAGGTTCTTCTAGGACCAAGTAGAGTAGATTTATTTGTGTGTGAATTATGCCATGTTGTGGCTTATTATTGCGCTTGGGCTGTAGGAGCTCCTCCGGAGTCTGTAACACACCCCCAGTGAGCGCCGGTACCGATTGAGTGATGCCTGCGGGGCTTATGCAGAGTGATTGTGAGGTTGCCTGATGGGCAGAGTGATTGTGAGGTTGCCTGATGGGCATAGCGATTGTGAGGTTGCCTGATGGGCAGAGTGATTGTGAGGTTGCCTGATGGGCTGTTGTTGAAAAATATTGTTACAAGAAATGATTATGGCCCGAGGGGCAGTTTTATGAAAGGTTTTACTTCGTTTTCAAACTAGTTTTACTAAGAATTTTACTGAGATATACTGATATTGCACTTGATTCAAAGGTTTTCTGGAAAGTGATTTCGAACTCATTATTTGATGAATACTACGTGGTGACTTGGTGTGTTACTGGTTTTGTTGAATTGTGTATCTGTTCTGTGTGTTTATATTACTCAGACTGTGATTTATTTTCATTACTACTGAGTTGGCGTACTCATAAAGACTCCCTGTGCCTCTGTGCACAGATCCAAGTACTAGTTCGCAGCAGTAGCTGACGTAGTTTGGTAGCAGCATTTTCACGGGATTTCCAGGTAGCTGTCCAGCATCCACAGCTTCTCCATTTCCCTTCCTTATTTAGTCTTAGCATTTAATTCAGAGACGTATATTATAGTTTTAGCAGAGTTAGATTTATTTATTTTTAGATGCTCATGACTTTTGACTCCAGTTCTTGGGGGGTTGTTTAGAATATTATGGGGACGCTAAGCCTTAATTATATTATTTTGCTATGGTTGCATGTTTATTATTTAATTGTGAACTGTTATAATTGAATAAATGCGTATTAAGGTGATGGTTGGCTAGCCTAGTTCCACGATATGCGCCATCACGGCCTGTTAGGATTTGGGGTCGTGACAGCAAAAGAAAAGCAAAAATGGATAACATGAACGACATCAGAAAGGACAACAATGCACATGTTGAGAATACAGAAACTTCCGATGGTTGGGGTGCTCAAACCCCAAATGATGTGGTTTCGCGACTTGAACAGAAGATACTTGAACTTTTGAGTGAGCTTGAGCAGGTTCGTAGCTTGGAAAATCTCTCCCTTGTATTGAACATCCCAGATGTCAATCACCCAAACACCCAGAACCCTATACAACCTCAGAACACACCCAACAAACACACGCAGAATCCTCCCGCATCTAGCCAGTATACAACCTCACCTCAAAACCAACCTCTCCCTCCTTAATACCAGCAAACCACCTATCATACTCCTCAAAATACCCCACAAATTACCCCCGAACCCCAAAACTCAACTAATGACCATCACTATACCCAAACTCCTGGCATTCACCAGAACAACCCCATATACGTGGAAACCCTACCTCACTCCACTCAACCAATATCCTATACACCAGAATTCAAGGAGAAGGACCTATTCATCAAGAACATAGCTGAGGAGCTCAAGAAGTTGACGAGTAGAGTGTAGGGTGTTGAAGGAGGTAAAGGGATAGAAAGTCTGAATTACGAGGATTTGTGCATACAATCAGATGTGGAACTGCCGAAGGGTTAAAAACCTCCCAAGTTCGAAATGTTTGATGGAACGGGTGATCCCAAGGTTCATCTGAGAACTTATTGTGCCAAGCTCGTAGGGGTTGGAAAAGACGAAAGGATTCACATGAAGTTGTTCATGAGGAGCCTTACTGGAGATGCCATGTTATGGTACATAAGTCAGAATCCCAAGAAGTTGGCCAATTAGGTAAGCATGGCGTCAGATTTCATGGACAGGTTGAAATTCAATACAGAGAACGCACAGGATGTCTTCTATATCCAGAACCTAAAGAAGAAACCAACTGAGACTTTTCGCGAGTATGCTACTCGATGGAGGTCAGAAGCAGCGAAGGTTAGCACGCCGTTTGACGAGGAATAGATGAACAAGTTCTTTGTCAGGGCATATGATCTGCAGTATTATGAAAGGCTAATGGTTATTGATAACCATAAGTTCTCTAATATCATCAAACTCGGAGAAAGGATCATTGAGGGTATTAAAGCGGGATGGTGACAAATGTCGAGGCACTACAGGCCACAAAAAAAGCATTGCAATCAGGTGGCATATCGAAGAAGAAAGAAATGGGAACAATAATGGTTGCCAAAGGTCCGAAAACCCCCTTTGTATACCAGACACCTCCACCCACATACCAACCATCAACTCCCAGATACTCCCAACCTATTTCTGTCTACTATACCTATAATTCCCAACCATCCTACTACCAATCACCTCCAACTCATCCAAATTACCAAAAATCCAAGCCTAATTTTGACCGCAAACCACCCAGACAGTATACCACCATTGCTGAACCCATCGACCAGTTGTTCGAAAGGTTGAAGGTTGTTGGTTATGTCAACCCTATTCCTGCTCTGGAAATGGAGAACTCATCTCAATGGGTGAACCTAAACAAAACTTGTGCATACCATTCCGGTATGAAAGGGCACACTATTGACGAGTGTCAGACGTTGAAATATAAGATCCAGAAATTGATTGATAATAAGGTCATAGATGCGAATGAAGCTGCACCCAACGCCTACAACAACCCCCTCCTAGATCATATGGGCGAAGGGATCAATGTGATAGAAACTGATGAAGAGTGGGATCTTGAGGGATCAATTGGGCTTATCCGAGAAGGTGACGATCCTAAGAAACCTGCAGTCACGCTCAATCCTATTATGGTGCAAGTACAGGCGCCGGTCAAAGTCGTGGTAGCCGCATCGATTCCTTTTAAGGTAGAAGTAGCACCACCTATAGCTGCACCAAGTCCATTTGAAGTGGAAGTAGCCACACCTTTCACAGTTACGGTGGCAACCACACCGCCTTTTAGGACCAATGTTGTACCTTGAGGTTATGTGTCCGAAGCTAGGGAAAAGAAAAAATGGAAGAGTCAGGCGCTGCACAAGGGATGACCAGAACGGGAAGGGTTTATACACCGGAACATTTGGGAGAAACCGGTAAGTAGGCCTCCAGCAAACCGCCCATTATTGAGACTGGTCCAGATGACCTCTAGAGGAAGGTGCAGGCAAGGGAGTATTCTGTCGTTGATCTCCTGAACAAGACTCCTGCCCAGATATCTATCCTGTCACTGCTGCAAAATTCTGAGGCACACATGAGCGCTCTGATGAAGGTGGTGAATGAAGCATATGTGCCCAACAACATCACTAGCGGAGAAATGGCCAATATAGTGGGGCAAGTGATAGAAAGCCACAAAATCACTTTCCACGAGGACGAACTGCCACTTGAAGGGTTGAATCACAATAAAGTATTGCACATCAAAGTGCAATGTGAAGATAAGCTTATCACCAGAGTCCTCATTGATGGAGGATTCAGCCTCAACATTTTCCCACTAACAACGTTGAAGAGGTTGGGCAAAGGCCTACATGAGATATGAGAGGGAACTATGAATGTGAAAGCATTCGACGGGTCTCAAAGGGCTACCATCGGAGAAACTAATCTCTGTCTGCAGACGGGTCCTACATGGTTTGATGTTGAATTGCATGTATTGGATATATCCGCCTCCTACAATCCGTTGTTGGAACGACCATGGATACATTTCGTTGGGGCTGTAGCATCTACTTTACACAAGGCTGTAAAGTTCGAGTGGAACCATCAAGAAGTAATTATCCATGGAGACAGGAGCAACCCCATTTACACCAGTCAGACTATTTCAGTGGTTGAAAACAAGAGAAAGTTAGGTGGAGAAACCTACCATCGTATAGAGCGTGTTAACACGATCGAGAAGGATAATTGGTGGAGTAGCAAGATAGCAAGCATGCTAGCATGGAAAGGGTACGAGCCGAGCAAGGGGCTTGGTAAAAATCTTCAGGGTATCTCCAAGCCAATACATCCAAAGCGCCATGGTACCACTTCTGGGTTGGGACATCAGTACACCTGGAAAGAATATCGAAATTTGTCACCACCGTGGCATGGTCCATACTACCCTATTGAGAAACACGTGCCACACTTGAGTCAGACTTCCCATCAGGCTGACATCATATGGGGATCATAGGAAGAAGAAGCGTTGGCGGCATTAAGGAATATATTCTTGGAAGAAGATGACATGGACTGTTGTGTGATCGTCGAGGAAGAGGAGGAGGAAGGCCCTACTATC
The DNA here is from genome assembly GCA_005239495.1 of Nicotiana undulata. Taxonomy (NCBI): domain Eukaryota; kingdom Viridiplantae; phylum Streptophyta; class Magnoliopsida; order Solanales; family Solanaceae; genus Nicotiana; species Nicotiana undulata. The sequence goes on along the minus strand of MDKH01149189.1, from coordinate 3,313 downwards.
CAAGTTGTGAAGAGATGATCATTCCTCAAGAACTGGACTGTTAAACCATTGATGGCACAACGAGTTCCGGTGTAGCAAGGTTGAATAGCATTGTTTATTTTTCTTTTCTACAAAAATGATTTCCCTTTTGGATTTTTGTTTTAAATAATATTTCCAATGTTCCAAAAACGTTATTTGAGTTATTAAAAATCATTTTTGTTTGACGCTTTAAATGGCTTGATGTTTATTATTACTATTTTTCTCTCATATCTTTATCCCTACAACAATTTCCTATCTCGATGAATCGACAACTGTGACATGTAATGAGACAACGCAAAAAAAGGACAGTGACTCAGATGAAGAGGATGCAATACCTAAGGAGATCGTCAGAGAAGTAGAGGATTTTGAGAACAAACCTAAGTCCAACCTGGATGAAACTGAGATAATCAACTTGGGAAATGCTGAAACCATCAAGGAGACCCGCATCAGCATCCATTTGTCACCGTTAGAGAAAGAGGGATACATTTGATTCTTGAAAGAATATGAGGAAAACTTTGCATGGTCATACGAAGATATGACCGGATTAAGCACATCCATTGTGGCCCACAAGTTTCCCATAAACCCAATGTGTCCGCCAGTAAAGCAGAAACTCAGGAAATTCAAGCTAGACATGAGTTTGAAAATCGAGGAAGTTACTAAGCAAATTAAAGCCAAGGTCCTCAGGGTAGTTGAATATCCAATTGGTTAGCCAACATTGTGTCAGTTCCAATGAAGGATGGGAAAGTTAGAGTCTGCGTCAATTATCGGGATCTCAACAGAGCCAACCCAAAGGATGATTTCCCACTGCCGAATATACACATCTTGATCTACAATTGTGCCAAGCATGAACTCCCGTATTTTTTGGATTGCTTCGCCGGTTATTATCATATCTGGATGGACAAAGAGGACGCTGAGAAAACACCCTTCATTACACCATGGGGGTGTACTGCTACAAGATGATGTCATTCGGCCTAAAGAGAGTGATGGGACCTACATGAGGGCCATGACCACTATCTTTCATGACATGATACACAAAGAGATAGAAGTATATTTGGATGATGTCATCATTAAATCCAAGAAGGCCACATATCACATAGCAGACTTGAGGAAATTCTTTGACCAGCTACGAAAGTACAACCTGAAACAAAACGCCGCAAAGTGTGCATTTGGGGTTCCTGCTGGAAAACTCTTGGGATTCATCGTCAATCGTCGGGGAATAGAGTTGGATCCATCAAAGGTAAAATCCATCCAAGAATTACCACCGCCAAAAAGCAAGAAAAATGTGATGAGTTTCCTGGGACGCCTCAACTACATTAGCCATTTCATAGCACAGTCCACAGTGATATGTGAGCCGATTTACAAGATGCTGAAAAAGGACGTTGCGACTAGTTGGACCGAGGATTATCAAAAGGCTTTTGAAAAAATCAAGGAGTACTTGTCCACACCACCAGTCTTATTCCCGCAAGAGTCGGGTAGACGACTGCTACTCTACCTTGCAGTGCTAGATGGAGCTTTCGGTTGCATTCTAGGGCAGCACGACGAGACAGGGAGAAAAGAACAGGTCATCTACAACTTGGGTGTTCACACCTATGAAGCACGGTACTCTCTGCTGAAACGTACTTACTGCGCTTTAACCTGGATATCTCAGAAGATGAGGCACTACTTCTGTGCTTATACGACATATCTTATATCAAGAATGGATCCCCTGAAGTACTTCTTACAGAAACCCATGTCCACAGGGAAGCTGGCCAAGTGAAAAATCTTGCTAAGGGAATTCGACATCGTCTACATAACTCAGATGGAACTCAAGGGACATGCATTGGCAGGCCACCTTGCTTAAAACCGCGTAGAAGGAGAATACGAACCCTTGAAAATGTATTTTCCCGATGAAGAGGTATCATTCGTAAGGGAAAACATTGCTGAAGCCTACGATGGTTGGAGAATGTTCTTCGACGGAGCGGTGAACTTCAAATGAGTCGGCGTTGGAGCCGTTTTGATACCAAAAACTGGTCAACATTATCCAGTGTCTGCAAAACTCAGATTCCCCTGCACCAACAACATGGCAGAATATGAAGCTTGCATATTAGGGCTCAACATGGCTATTGATATGAACATTCAGGAACTGCTAGTAATAGGCGATTCAGATCTACTTGTGCACCAGGTACAAGGAGAATGGGCTACCAAGAATTCCAAGATATTGCCATATCTGCACCATGTGAAAGAAATGAAGAAGAGGTTCACAAAAATAGAGTTTCGGCACGTCCCCAGAATTCAGAACGAGTTTGCTGACGCATTGGCTACTTTGTCATCAATGATACAGCATCCAGACAAGAACTTCATCGATCCCATTCCAGTAAGGATCCATAATCAGCCAGCATATTAAGATCATGTTGAAGAAGAAATGGATGGAAAACCTTGGTTCCACGACATAAAAAAGTATTTGGCAAAAAGGAGAGTACCCGGAGCATGCAAACCATACACAGAAACGCACGCTTCGGAGATTGTCCAATAATTTCTTCCTGAGCGGGGGAACCCTATATAGAAGAACTCTTGATCTGGGACTATTAAGTTGTGTTGACGCAAAGGACGCTTCCAGTTGCTTGAGGAGATACATGTCGGAACCTGCGACCCACATATGAATGGATTTCTCTTGGCCAATAAGATACTTAGGGATGGTTACTTTTGGATTACCATGGAAATATATTGCATACGCTATTTTTATAAGTGCTACCAATTCCAAGTACATGTAGATATGATAAAAGTACCGCCGAACGAGCTAGATGCAACAAGCTCACCTTGGCCTTTTGCCGCTTGGGGAATGGATGTCATTGGCCCAACCGAGCCCACCGCATCAAACGGGTACCGATTCATTTTGGTGGGTATCGACTATTCCACTAAATGGGTTGAAGTTGCATCTTACAAAGATGTGACCAAGAAAGTCGTCACGGATTTTGTTCGCGACCGGATTGTTTGCCGGTTTGGGGTTCAGAAGTACGTCATCACTGACAACGCCGCCAACCCCAACAGTGATCTAATGATAGCCATGTGTGAGACTTTCAAAAATCAAGAACAAGAATTCCACATCATACATGCCTCAAATGAATGGAGCCGTGGAGGCTGCCAACAAAAACAGCAAGAAGATACTAAGGAAAATGGTACAGAATCAGAAGCAATGACACGAGAAACTACCATTCACCTTACTGGGATACCGTACCACAATGCATACATAAACTGGGGCAACCCCCTTTCTGCGGGTTTATTGTACTGAAGCTGTCAACCCCTAACCCCCACCCCC
>ML257051.1:0-33786 GCA_005239495.1 Nicotiana undulata | reverse complement strand
ATTGAGAAGGAGGTTCACAAAGATTGAATTCCGACACGTTCCCAGAATCCAGAATGAGTTCGCAGACGCACTGGCCACCTTGTCATCTATGATCCAGCATCCAAATAAGAACTTCATTGATCCTATCCTGGTGGGGATTCACAATCAGTCGGCCTACTACGCCCACGTTGAAGAAGAAGCAGATGGAAAGCCTTGGTTTCATGACATTAAGGAGTACTTGGTAGAGGGAGAGTACCCAAAGCTTGCAAATTCTACTCAAAAGCGCACTCTTCGAAGGTTATCAAACAACTTCTTTCATAGCGGAGGAATCCTATATAAAAGGACTCCCGATCTGGGTTTGCTAAGATCTATCGAGGCAAAGGAAGCAACAAAGCTGTTGGAGGAAATACATGTCGGTACATGCGGTCCTTATATGAACGGGTTTGTCCTAGCAAAGAAGATACCACGGGCTGGTTATTTCTGGATGACTATGGAAACAGACTGCATCTAGTATGTCCGCAAATGCCATCGATGTCAAATACATAGAGATATGATAAAGGTACCTCCCAGCGAGCTTAATGCAACAAGCTTACCCTGGTCGTTCGCCGCTTGGGGCATGGATGTTATTGGACCAATCGAGCCTGCCGCCTCCAATGGACACAGGTTCATTCTGGTTGCCATTGACTATTTCACCAAATGGGTCGAAGCAGCATCTTACAAAGCAGTTACTAAGAAAGTGGTAGCCGACTTTGTCCGCGACCACATTGTTTGTCGGTTTGGAGCTCCAGAGTCAATAATCACCGATAATGATTCCAATCTCAACAGTGATTTGATGAGAGTAATATCTGAAACCTTCAATATCAAGCACAAGAATTCTACAGCATACAGACCTAAATTGAATAGAGCCGTTAAGGCTGCCAATAAAAACATCAAGAAGATATTGAGGAAAATGATAGAAAAGCACAAGCAATGGCATGAGAAATTATCATTTGCTCTGTTGGGGTATCGCACCACGGTTCGCACATCAACCGGGGAAACTCCTTACATGTTGGTATACGGTACAGAAGCCGTCATTCCTGCTGAAGTTGAGATTCCATCTTTGAGAATCATACAAGAAGCCAAGCTCAGCGACGCAGAATGGGTAAGAAGCCGCTATGAGAAATTGGCCCTCATAGACGGAAAGAGAATGAACGCGGTTTGTCATGGTCAGCTATATCAGAATAGAATGACCAGAGCCTTCAACAAGAAAGTCAAACCAAGACGATTCACACCGGGGCAGCTGGTGTTAAAGAAAATCTTTCCTCATCAAGACGAAGTAAAAGGGAAATTCTCCCCAATTGGCAAAGCCCGTACATGGTTCACCGAGTGCTAACAGGAGGAGCACTCATACTGGAAGAAATGGATGGAGAAATTTGGCCTAAACCAATCAATTCAGACGTAGTCAAGCGCTACTATGTGTAATTGATATGTTTCTATCAATGTTGTAAATTGAACTACGCCTGACCTGATTCCCGTTTAAGAGGAGATACGTAGGCAGCCCTATGGGTTCGGTCATATTTAAATAAAATTTTCATTTCCCCCCACGAATGGAAACTGGGGCAGAATTTTGAGGAGGTACCTCAAAATTCCGAAGCAAATTCAGCCGAGCACAGCACCAGTAACAGCCAGAAGCCTTCACCCATCAAACTGGGGAAAAATGTTAAGGAGGACCCTCAAATCTCCGCAGCAAGAGAGGTTGCAATGTCTTGAACCGCGTCGTGGTCGTCGGTTCATCCAAAGAAATTATTCTTTTTTAATTATATGCTATATCATATTTTATAAAACCATGCATATTTATTTCTCAAACAAAAATAGCTTGTTTTAGCAACGCTACCCCTGTGGTACAAACAAAGTCATCATCATCGAGCAGACAGGCCGATCCGAGCCAACTGGGATACGAACTAACCCTCCCCCTTATGGAACTCACGATTTTTCTTTGGATGCAGGCACAAATACGGCAAAAGCCCAAGACATCTCATTATCCCCACAAGACGCATGTTTCTCAAGGATACGCTCTCGAACTCATCGCACATGCCAACGCTTACTATTATCATCATTGCAAACGATACTTCATTCACAACAATCGTATCACCGCACTTTATCACCAGCTAAGAACCCTTATTGTCGTTTTATTTTCTGCATTGCATGAGGCTACCTTTCTGCCTTCCGAGACTAAGCTCTGTCTCCATCTGCATGAGGTTAAGCTCTACCTCCATTTGCATTCGCATCTTTGCATAAGGCTACCTTTCTGCCTTTCGAGTTAAGCTCTACCTCTATTTGCATTCGCATCTTTGCATAAGGCTACCTTTCTGCCTTCCGAGTTAAGCTCTACCTCCATTTGCATTCGCATCTTTGCATAAGGCTACCTTTCTGCCTTCCGAGGTTAAGCTCTACCTCCATTTGCATTTGCATATGCATAAGGCTACCATTCTGCTTTCCGAGACTAAGATCTGTCTCCGTCTGCATGAGGTTAAGATCTACCTCCATCTGCATTCGCATCTGCATAAGGCTACCTTTCTGCCTTCCGAGGTTAAGCTCTACCTCCATCTGCATTTACTTCTTGCATAAGGCTACCTATTCTGCCTTCCGAGGTTCTACGCTACCTCCCCTGCATTTTATTTCCTGCATTGAATAAGGCTATCATTCCGCCTTCCGAGGTTCTACGCTACCTCTCTCCGCATCTTACTTCATTACGCTTTGCTCCTTTATACCTTTTCAAAGCAGTCACCTTATTTATTTACGCCTTCTTTTGGGATAAGCTCTGCCCTCTTTTTTTCCTCAAATCGCAAGACTAAGCTCTGTCTTGCCAAAATCATACTACTGCATTCTTCATGGGCTGAAATATCGCAAACTTGTCCAAAGGCGTCATCGTTCGGAGGTACCATCTCCATGGCCCGAGAACATCATTTCATATCCTGCGAATCCCGCGCTAAGCGATTCATGGCCCAGGACATCATGGTCTAAGGACGTCATCCTCAACCGTCCGAAGACAGCATTCATAGTCCAACGAGAACTTGCATCATGTTTAAATTATGCACAATATATGCTTGTCATTTGTTTGCAGGTAATCCGGCCAGGACAGCCAGCTAGGCAGGAGCGGACCGCTCCAATTCTCTAAAACGACCCCATAAACCTTCCTATTTTACCTTAACTCGCACCTTGCGTCCATTCTTGCCAAGCGTCACCAGTATACTTCACTGGTGATTCCTGAACTACATACGGCCTGATTCCTGTAAAACCTGGGATATGTAGGCAACTCAGAAACTGGGATGCGGCCTAAATCTCTAATCCAATTTCCACTCGGTCAAAATTGGTCATCATATCTTTACTCGACAACTATTTCATCCTTCCCGGGTAAAGAGGGGTAGCTGTTGATACCCAATTTTCCTCAAATTATTTTTTTTCAAACTTGCATATACGCTTTCAAAATCACTCTTTATAATAATTGGTATTTTTTCATATCTTTATCAAAATTATTTTTTATACTTATTTAATATTTCATATTCAATCATCATCCATAAATTATGTTATAAATAATTTCAAAATGATCCCCAACTCGGTATATCATTTTTAATCATTTTTATCCATTGGGATTTTAATTATTTCATAAATTAGCCAATTGGGAATTATTTAGCTATAATTACAATAATTTTGCAATTATAGCCCAATTGTACACTTTATGTTATTTTAATTCGATAACTAGTCATTTTTACGTAATATTATTTAATTTCCTTAATTTCACTTATTTAAACTCAATTTCATTTTTTATATATANCCCCCCCCCCCCCCCGTCTCTCATTCTTTCACGACCATTCTCTCTCTATCTCTCTTTGTATCCTCTGGTTCTCTCTAGAAGTCTATTCTCCTTCTCCTTCTTCGATGGAACCTGTCTGTCTTCTCCGGTTGGTTTCTCACTGGAAACCTTGGTGCTTCGTCATGTCATGGTCATTTACTTACCCATCGTCGGTCCAGTGAAACCCTGGGGTCCTCAGGCGAGCTCGGAGCGGTTCTCTTGCCTCCCATGGTCCCATGCCACTTTTCCGACCTTCCCGGCCGTCTGAGTAGTGATCTACAACCGGTCCTAACCTAAACCGGTGCCATCTCTAAGGTTCTTCCTTTCTCTGGGTCCCACGAAACCCTACCCCTTTTTATTTGTTGATTTCTTTTAAGATCTACAGTATTATGAAGCTTTTCACGTTTTTGTCTGAAAACCCCATCTCTAAACGATTTTTAATTTTTTTAATTTAGGGTTTTCGTATCCCCTTTCAAAATGGTTTTTTAACTTCTAATTTTAGTGATTTCTACTGTATGTTGAATGATTCTTTCATATTCTATGGCTCTCTGAGTTATTATGTTAAAAGCCCTAATTCTTTTAGCCTGTTTGATTATGTGTGCTTGCTCTCCTGTAGAGCCATTCATGTATTTTCTCTGATTCTCGTTGTTAGAGGTTTAATCCTCTACTGCTCTATGATTCCTTGCTTAGGTTTCTCTGATTTTCGTGCTATTTCATTGACTATCAAGTCTGATTATTGGTTAATGACTGTTTGCCAAATACTTCACTAATTCCATGCCAAAGCTGTGACATCTTTTGAATCTATAATTATGCATCGATTTTTTGAATTGTTTCCTTATTTACAAAAATTTTCCCTTAATCAGCATTGATTCTTTGCGATTTCCAGTCTTACCCATGATTCTGTGATTGATTTGAGTTCTACCTTATTTATGTGCAATCCATATTTTCCTAGTTTAGAAGCACTCTGTATTTGGCTGTTATTATATGCTATATGATTTTGATGCCTTATTATAATAAAATCAGTTTACGAGTTGATTTTTTTCCTTATATAATTGTATTGGTACCGTTTGAACTTGACTCCCTAATTAAAGGAGTCCTTTTCATTAATTGATACTAATTGAACATTCTTTCCATACTTGTGTTAAAGCTAGGACTCATAACCTTATGTGCTTACTCGTGTTCAACATTATAAATACCCTGTCCTCTTTTGCATAACACACACGAATACATTGATACACTGACATACACACACAAAAACATTGAGTACATTGCTCTGAAACTGTTGTGTTTCCATACACACCTCTTCTTGCTCTTTACATCAATTGTTGACTACTCAGTTGGCTGAAAGCCAAAACTGAGTAATCCTTGTTGCTTTCTTATTCCTGCACATTGCTTTCCTACTACTTTCTTGTTCTGCATACTACTGTTGCTGCTCTACCTCTTTGCACTTTTCTGTTCTATACCCTTGACATGTATATTCCTAGTTTAAGTTTACAGTGTCTCCACACATTATGTTTCAGTTCATGTTAATCTACTTGTTGTTCCTTTTGTGCTTTATCTTATGGTTCTACTGCCTACCATATAACTAGCATGCTTCTATGATTTCCCCTTCCCTTTTAGTATAAGATGTCTCTTGCTTTACCTTGTATGATCTACTATAACCCTGTTTTACCCCTATGGAGTTAGCATGCCTGTTTGTCTATGTGATCATCCTTTTCTTGTCTCAACAGGACTGCTGTTTCTTATTTGTTCTTATCCTCTACTTAGCTTATCATGCTACAGACATGTGTTCCCTCCCCATGACACCTAAAGACTATATGATTCTGACTCTTTACCTAATATGCGACTCTGTGATTCTTTATGACAACTATGTGATAATTATTTGAGAACTTGTAACCCTATTCTAATGCTGGCATGTGAATTAATTGTCCCCAACTCCCTATCCTTGTTTGTATTTGTTTTCTTGAACTCTCTATATGCTGAATTGTGGTTTCACTACTTCCCCCTTTGCAAATTGTTTTCATAAATTCTTACATTGTCCTCTAAAGTTATATTTCAAAACTGTTACTTCAAAACTACTTTCAAACTCAACTCTTTTTAAACTACAAACACATCTCACTACTCTTAGACTTTAGGTTCAGCCCCCTTCGTGTGAGCACTGCCTTGGGAACCCTTGAGTACCCATTGAACTCTGACACACAAGGCTGGCATTCCACACTACACTTACTCATTCCTGGCTAGGGAACTTGGGTGTGAGCACTGCCTGGGATCCCCTGAGATCCTTAGGAACACTGACACACCTGGGTTACAAGAGGTCTTGGCATATGGCATGTTGGATCTGGTACTTGGGCCTACTATTAGGCTCCCTATAGTGTAACTTCTTAATTTTCTTATTCATTTGTGTAATTCATGCAACAATGGTCTGTAATAACATGTAAATGAATAATTGGCGTTGGATAGTGAATGTGGGAGGGGACTATGCATGTTTAGTATAGTGTAGGTAGAGACCATGACTATAGGATCTTACTTACCTGTGTGTGCAATAGTATCATGCTTAGGACATACATACCATGCATTAGAAACCATGTTTAGGTTGTCTACTTCAGCATCTCTACTACACTCATGTCTATTTTATAAATCTTGTTCACAGCTAATAACTATAATAAAGTAATAAACTGCTATAACGTTACTGCTGCTGCATTTTCATAAGTACTACATCTAGAAATCATGTTTTAGATACCAATGCATGCATTAGATACCATGTTCTCTAGAACTTTACCTTCAGCATGTCTGTTTTAAGTTATATTCTATTGATCACTTAGGAAGTATGTATTAAATTTAACAACCTCGCTAAAATGTGTTAAATGGCTAAACATTTTCTGCAAAACTAAACATTGTCTTCAATGTATTACCCATTGTCTTTAAAATCAAGGTTAAAGACATGCATTCGGATTTTGTAAAGAATAAAAATCAGTATATATTTCAGATGTCTAGGCAAACCTTAGGTTCAGTACTTATAAAAACCAGAATCAACTGTTTTATGTCTTGCCTATATTAAAAAGTGGTCTTTAAAACCAATCAGTTCTTTTTTTTGAAATCCTTAAGACTTGACTGTTTGTTACCATCCTCAACTCATGCTTTGCCTATAAATTGCTGAACTTTCAAAACCATTTACCCTTTCTTTTCGAAATACATGCAAATCACTCTGTTATTTAAAAGTCATGCTTTACTTTTAATTACTGTTTTTTCTAAAATTATTCATTTACTTTCACTGAGAGTTTTTCATTAAAACTGCTGTGAATTCTTTAAACTCCTGCTCCTGCCTTTAAAATACTGGATTTCCAAAATCAGTCACTCTTTTCGGCAAACCACTCTGTATATTTTCAAATACTCTGTTTTATCCCTGCTTTGTTACTAAGTTATTTTCAAAATATTCCTTTGCTAAAACCCTCTAAAACCTATTGTTTACATACTCAAATTCCTGTTTTAAGTTCTGACTTTGAGACTTTTATTGTGTTTGAGACGTGCTATCCTATGTGCCTTATTTGTGGAGGGATACATGAGCCTTTAATTGTTTCGTGAATCCGTTATGTGCAAGTCCTAACTGTTTTCTACTTGTCGCTTAGAGTTTATCCTTTAAACCTTGAGGGGTGCCTAACACCTTCCCCTTGGGATAATTTCAAGCCCTTACCCAATCTCTGGTAACGCAAACTAGTTCATGAGTTATCAACTCTAGGTGCCCTAACGCACCATAAAAATCGTTAGGTGGCGACTCTTCCTTAAACCCTTTCTTTTAAGGGAGTTGTCCAAATGTCATAAACCCGATCTCTTCGTACCTAACCCGTGCGATAGAAAAAGGGGGCACGACACCCTGGGGATGTAAAAAATAGCGTCTTTAGAGGGTCTCTTTTTTGTCTTGATTTCAACCTTCCCCGTGTCTTGAGGGATGGGTCTACTTTTCTTCGTTTCCTTGACCAGCTTGGGTGCCGCCTTGGGCTTTTTCTCCACGTCTGCGATGGCGATGATGGCCTTCAAAGCGGGATCAAAATCTTGGTCCTCACATATCATGCCGATAACGGGCCCATTGTTATGGGCGGGCAATGGATTGTTAGTCACATTGGGAGCTTCTACATCCCTTAACACTACCTTCTTTTGCTCTATAAGATTCTACACAACCCGCTTGAGAGTCCAGCAATCCTCCGTGTCGTGCCCCTATGCTCTGGAATGGTAGGCACTATTGGTTCCGAGTTTGTACGACACTGATGTTGGGTTTTTCCTGGTCGGAGGTACGGGCTGCAGAAGCCCCATCTGGACCAACTTTGGGAAAAGACTTGAATATGGCTCACCGATAGGAGTGAAATTAAGTCTCCTTGGTGGCTCGTGGGGGTAAGAATTGTACGGGTAGTTGTTTTGAGGAGGGCGTGGATTATATGGAGCTGGGGGAGGATGGCTATTTCTTGGGGGTGGAGCTCTGTTCTGGTTCTATTGTTGTTGCGGCCTGAGATGCGGCTGAGCGTTCATCACCGCATAGGGAAAATGGGATGTAGTATAAGCTGCATTTTGGTATGGATAGTAGTGTTGGGAAGTTTTGGGGAATGGACCTGAGTATTGCCGAGAACCCCTGACATCGGAAGCCATCATGGCCCCTTCTTCTTTCTTCTTTCTGTTGGCTGCACTCCCGGATCCGTTTTGGATGGCCTGGGAGGTTGCTCTTATGGCCGATTGGCTCAGGATACGACCAGTCCTTAGACCATTCTCAACCATTTATCCAATTTTGATTGCTTCTGCAAATGGTTTGCCCATGGCGGACATCATATTTTGAAAGTAATCCGCTTCTTGTGCTTGCAAAAAAACACTGACCATTTCGACCTCATCCATCGGAGGTTTGACCCTGGAAGCCTGCGAACGCCACTTAATAGCATACTCTCTGAAATGTTCTGAGGACTTCTTTTTTAGATTGGAAAGAGAGTTTCTATGGGGATAGATATCCACGTTGTATTGGAACTTTCGGAAAAAATCCCGGGCCAGGTCATCCCATATGTGCATGTGGGATATATCATGATCCATGTACCATTCTGACGCAATCCCTGTCAAGCTTTCCCCGAAATATGCCATGAGAAGTTCCTCTTTCCCACCTGCTCCCCGGAGCTGGTTGCAATACCTTTTCAGATGAGCTATTAGGTCCCCATGTCCATCATATTTTTCGAACTTGGGGGTTTTAAACTCGAGAGGCAAATGGACGTGCAGGAACATGCACAAATCGGCATTGGAGAAGCTTTTCTGCCCGCTCAGCCCCTGTATGTTCTTGAGGCTCTGCTCGATACTCTTCATTTTCCGAGCCATTTCTTCGTGCTCAGGGCTTTTCTTATCTTGTCCCAAAGTAACTTCATACTGAGGTTGTTAGGGGTATGAATCGGGAGTGACATGAGTGGTGCCCAGAAATGATGGCGTTTGGAATGTAAATGTCGGTGGCTCAAAGCTTGGTCCAAAGATGGTTGGTGTAGCCATGGCGGATCTTGGTGGTGCGGTGAAGATGTTGGAAGATACACCGGAAAACAGGACCTGGGGGCGAACCTCAGAAGGCCTTCCAGCAAAATGAGCCGACATAGTTGGGTATCCAAGTGGCGTGGTTGGGTAACTTATGGGGATGTTGGAGGTCCCGCTTGTAGTGGGGATTATCTCTGGAAAGCCCGGGATGGAACTGGGCGGTTCCCTACCATTGGACCATGCGTCCCACATTTCCAGCATGCGGCAAAGCAGATTCCGTTCCTCCTCAGCTGTGGCTGTATCAGATGTTGGGATTACTGGATTCGGGTCATCCTCGGAAGAGTTGACGATAGAAAAGTGACTTTCGGATGTCATTTCTATGCTTCCTTTTGATCTAGTGAAGTAAGGATGGGAAGCCAGATTACCGCAAAAACCAACCACCTAAGAACAACACCTTTAAGAGTGAACACAAGACGTTAGGTTGAAACGTTTATCACATAGGGAATCACACGTTTGGGGTCTGCAATGCACCTAGGCACTTAAACGCTTTCTATATGTTTTGCAACAGTTGTGTGTTTCATCCCGACTTTATTTTCTCGGGTTTGAACTTTCCCGCCTTTTTTATTCTATTTTCACTTTTTGTTTTTCTCTATCATTTTATCACTCTTTTCTTTCTTTTATTATATATTTTTTTTTTTACTCTTTTATTTCTCCACTCACTTTTTCTTAAGGGTGTGATCGAATCCTATGTGGATTGCCTACGTATCACGGCGTCGCGTGAATCAGATCATTACGTAGTTCTAGAGATAGATCTGAAGGAAGGAAACAAACATTTTTTGAGACTTTCATTCATTAGATAAAAATACTTTCAACTTCATAAGAAACTTCGGTACACTTTTTGAAATTTTAAAAACTACAAAAGACTTAACACATGCTTTCTTGGAAATGTAAAAACTACAGTAGACTTAGACAAGACTACATCAGGAAAATAAAATACAGACTCGAGAAATAGCTTGCCACGGGTCATCATTCAACCTTGCCACGGGTCTGCGTGTTATATCTTGCTGGAGGCGGTAGAGGTCATCCATTATCTTGTAGACGAAGATCATAACCGTTGAGAAGAAGGTGGTCCGAGTCATATCATCGCATTCCTGGAATTTGTTTACAATGTAATAAGCTATCTCCCGGACCCTTTGCCTGATGATACCTTTTTCCTGAAGTAGACGCCTGATCTGCTGAGATCTTGCCTCTAAAGCCTGGGAGTCTTTATGACTCTGCTCCTTCCATTGCCACAATTCTTCTTCCAACTGGGCTATCATGTCATAGCATTGTTTCCTTTCTGCCTTAAACCTTTTTGCTTGCTTGGCCATTTCGTTTTCAAAAGTGGCCATTCTTTCTTTTAAACCCAGAACTTCTTGGTCATGTTGTCTCTTCAATTTTTGCACAAATTCTGCCCTTTCGTCTGCATTCTTTGCCACTTTGCTCGAACTCGGGTCAAATCCTCTTCGGCTTTGTCTAGGTCATCACCATAGCTACACAACTTTTTCCTGAGAGTGGTGACAAGTCTTTCGTCAGCTCTACTTCTTTCGGGGTTTTCAATGGCTATCCTCATTTTCTGGATTTGGGACCGGAGGGCTTCATTTTCTTTGTTCAGCCTGTTTCTTTCCCTTTCGGCTGCAGCAATTTGTAAAGTGTTTTCAAATTTGAGCTCTCGGATCCGGGCCTCTAGTTTACTTATTGTAGCCCGGTAGTTGTTTTTCTTTTCTAACCAACCCCAGTGTTCTTGTGTCTGCTAAGTAAAATGCTGCACGCGAGGTCTTTTCGCAGGTCGCTCCGGTTCCTGGTGCTCTCTACCTCTTCTGCCATACCAAGAAATGTAAGCGGGCTCCACTTCCCCTTTGGATAAATTCCTTACCCGAGTCCGAGGTTCTAAACATTTGCACTGGTTCCTGATCTGGCGGACCCTTTCTTCAGGAAATGTAGCTCTCGGACACAGCTCAATGGCTTGTTGACTTAGGTCTTCATCATGTGGAATACCCTGTTGTCTACCCAACTGCCGTAAGACCCGATGTGGGGCATATGGCTGGATACTCCGCAGACCCATTAACAAAAGATAGCACACCTCAGCAGACATATTGATAACCTCACCGACAGGGAGCCATCCGAAAGTCCATTCGATTCGGTCGGCGGTCAATGAACTCAAATGTGAGTGCCATGCCTCTGTACCCTTGGGGAATTTGTGGCCCTCTACCCGAGTACTATGTTCTTCGATACAATTCAAACAGATTAAGTTGTAGTTCATGTAACTTGGGCAGTGACAGAGGTGATCGATCATCCTAATCTGTAGGACCAGATTGCACCCTTCAAAGAACTTTCCCCCTGACTGGCAAATTGTCATAGCACGGTAAATCTCGGCTAAGATCACTGGTATAAGAGTGACATTGTTCTTTTTCGTCATGAAATCCATCATCCCTACCAGTCCGATATCTATCAGTCCGTCACCTCTGGGGCAGATTAAGGTGCCCAGGAATGCTACCACAAAATCTAACCCCCGGCGGGCTTCCCATTTAATCTGGTTTTTGTGGTGAGTCAGACCAGTATTTTAAGCTTCATAGCCCCGAGGATCTCCATAATGTTTGTACAGGAAATAGAAAGTGCAGAACCCTTTAGCCAGGTGTGAGTCTTGAGAGTCCCGACTAATGTTCAAAAAATCTAAGAATTTATGTGGAGTTACCGCCTTGGGTGCTACCGGATACCGACTTCTAAGATTGCCACTAAGACCAGCATACCCCGCTATTTCCTCTAGCGTGGGTGTCAATTCAAAGTCTAAAAAGTGAAACAAGTTGTGGGCAGGGTCCCAAAACAATACTAGAGCTTCGACGATATCCAACCTCGGCTTGATTTTTAGAAGGCCAGTGACTTTGCCTAAAGCTTTTACGGCAGACTTTCTACTAACTTTCCCCAAGTCGCTCCACCACATATGGAGTCCCACGGGGATTTCCTCAACGACCCTAAAGGGAGTGTTTTCAACTGTATTCATCCTGCACATTTTTTTAGATGTTTGATTAAGAAAACAAAGCCATAAAAAAAATATTGACCGAATGCGAAAAAGTGTTATTTTTTGCAAAAGTTTTGTAATCAAGAAAATGGACCATCTTTGCGAATACGGCCTTTCAATACTTCGGGTAGGAAGCTTTTAGGGTTGTGCTCGCTAATTGGACCAAAAACAAATTTTTTGAAAAGACTATAAGTGGCTATTTTTGCAAAAATGTCCTTCCAGCGCCCCGTTGGGACAATTGGCTATTTAGGCGAGAACAGCATCACCTAATTTTGCGACCGTATTTTTCTATTTTTGTTTTGAAAATAAGTTTGGACCCGATGAGGGTTGCCTACATATCTCACATCCGGTGAGAATCAAACAATGCGTAGTTCGGGAAATCTCGACACAATTTTCAAAAATATGCACTGACTTACTTTGTTTTGAAATACCATTTTCCATTTTCAGAAATTTTGGCAGAGTTTCGGGATGGTTTTGAATATTGGGACTTTTTCAAAAATTGGATAAATCTCCTGTTCTATTCCTCTCTTGGTTTTTCTGTTATTTTCTGTTAGCCGGTCAACAAACAAACCGAAACAAAATGTTGTACACATAGCAAGTAGGATGCATCAGGATGGTCTTTCATTTTTGGTTCACCTGTCCTAGAAGGACCCAACCCCTATGTTGAGTCCCCTAAGTCAAATGCACGTGATGCAAATAACCGTTCCTACTAGGGATCCGACATGAGGCTCTGTCATACTAGATTTGTATCCTGGGATTTTGTTCTAGACAAGGCTTACCCGAGCGGACAGCTCGAGCCGAGGTCGGGGCAGCGTACCGGGAATACATAAGCTTCACCGGCTTTGCAACTTGTTCGTACCTCGTTCTAAAATTTGGATGACTCTAACAGAAAAGAAGTCACATGAAGTGCACACTTCCCAGATGATTTAGAAGACTCAGAGAGAAGGAGGGTTTCAGCACAGTTTTTATGCAATTCAAATAATATCAAAGCGGTAAATGCGGCAATTAGCATATCAGGTTTAAACACGTAAACTCAGATAATGAAAGACAAAACATAACAGTTATATAAGCTCGAATTCTTGAACCCTGAACTAGAGATTCTGGGTTCGAATCCCCAGCAGAGTTGCCAGAGCTGTCACACCTCCTTTTTCACCACCCCGGATTAATGAAGGGTAATAAAGGAGTTTTACAATTAAAGTGACATTATTCAGATTTGGGATTTATTTTTATTATTTCAGAGTCGACACCCGGATTTTGACGATAGTCCGGGACACCGTTTTGTTTTGAAAATCCTAAACCGAGGAATTTTGACTATGTTTGATTTTATCGGCGACCAGAAATCTGAGTAAGGAATTCTGTTAACTCGGGAGAAGGTGTTTGTCACGACCCCAAATCCTAACAGGTCGTGATGGCGCCTATCGTGGAACTAGGCTAGACAACCATCACATAACTACACATTTGGTTTAATATAATATCTCAAAAACATTAATAACCGGCAACAATGAGTATAAAATTTTCTTTAAGTCCTTAAACCGCAATAATAATCTAACAGTCTAAACAGATCCCCCAAGATTGGAGTCAACCGATCACGAGCATCTAAGAATAAGACTAACTCTGCTAATGTCATAAACAATGTCTAGGAATAAATACTAATACTAATAAAAGAAGGGAAATGGAGAAGCTGTGGACGCTGGACAGCTACCTCGAAATCCCCAAGCTGATGATAACGAACTCGGATGACTACTGCTCAGAACTATTACCTGGATCTGCACACAGAGGTGCAGGGTGTAATGATGAGTACGCCAACTCAGTAGTAATGAAAATAAATCACAGTCTGAATAATACGAAACACACAGCAGCAAATACACCAATCCACAAAACAGTAAAACTCCAAGTCTCAATAAAGTGTACCTAAGTTCAAAAGCCAATTTCCATAAAATCCTTTGAACAAGTATATTTTTAAACATTTCTCAGTAAAACTCCCAAAATATCAGTATAAAAGAATGAAGTGAATCATAGTTTAAAACTCAGTAAAATATCAGCGTAAACTGCCCCTCGGGCATGATCATCTCTCATAAATATTCTCTCAGCACCTCACCATCACTCAGTAACAGTAACTCAGCACCTCACAATCACTCAGCATCAGCCCCTCGGGCAACCTCACTGTCACTCATGCCTCCCCAATCACTCATCACTCGGCACTTGACACTCGCACTCAGTAGGTACCTGCGCTCACTAGGGGTGTGTACAGACTCCGGAGGGGCTCCTACAGCCCAAGCGCTATAAATATTCTCTCAGCACCTCACCATCACTCAGTAACAGTCACTCAGCACCTCACAGTCACTCAGCATCAGCCCCTCGGGCAACCTCACTATCACTCATGCCTCCCCAATCACTCATCACTAGGCACTCGGCACTCGCACTCAGTAGGTACATGCGCTCACTAGGGGTGTGTACAGACTCCGGAGGGTCTCCTACAGCCCAAGATGTCACGACCCATAATCCTAATCCAGGTCGTGATGGCGCCCAACGACGGGGTTAGGCAAGCCAATATGAATTACACTAAGTGTTACCCTTCCCATTTGGTTAAACAAGTCAATATTTACCAATTTTAAACAGTTAAACATGATGATAGCTTGATATGAAAATAAAAGCATAACACTACATGGCCAAAATAAAGCATATGTATGCCTATACAACCCAAAACCCAAAATATACACTACGCGTGTGCCAGGAACTAGTGTAACGAGTGTCATGGGCATACTACCGGAATATACAAAAGGTAATAATATATACAAGTCCACAGTCTGGATGAAATAGAAGGGGAAAACAACAAAAGTAAATGAAACTCTATGGTGCTGCTGGGGATCGCCAGAGGAAGCAGCTCACCGTGAAGTCAAGTCCACTAGCTCAGGGTCTATCTCTGGTACAATAACCAGAAGCACCGGCCTCAGTACCTGTACAGTTAAGTACAGAAGTGGAGCATGAGTACATATTAAAATAAATATGTACCCAGTGAGTATCCCGCCTAATCTCGAAGAAGTAGTGACAAGAGGTCGACTCTATACTCACTAAGGTCCAACAGTAATAACATATGATAGAATATAGTGAAATACAGTAGGCATGTCAGGAATTAAGCGACAAGTACATATCAAGAGAGATAATCCAAACAACTACTGAATTGAGCAATAATGCACTTTCAAGGGTAGGACCACCGAAACGGAACAATAATCACCAAGTCTTAGATCTGCTGTGGCGTACGGTCCGCTCCCATAAGGTACCTTCTAAACCTGTCGTGACGTACGGCCTGATCCCATATGTGTAAAGTACTTTTCAACTCTGACGTGGCGTACGGGCCGATCCCATATATATTACAAATACTTTTCAACTCCGCCGTGGCGTTCGGCCCGATCCCATATATATTACAAATACTTTTAAACTCCACTGTGGCGTACGGCCCGATCCCATATATATTACAAATACTTTTCAACTCCGTCGTGGCGTACGGCCCGATCCCATATATATTACAAATACTTTTCAACTCCGCTGTGGCGTACGACCCGATCCCATATATGCATAATCACTCTCAAACCTGTCGTGGCGTACGGCCCGATCCCAATATCTTATAATACTTACTTTCCATAACAATTCCTTTCCATTCAATAATTTTCCATAGAGCCTCAGAGGA
This sequence comes from Nicotiana undulata, assembly GCA_005239495.1. Lineage (NCBI taxonomy): Eukaryota > Viridiplantae > Streptophyta > Magnoliopsida > Solanales > Solanaceae > Nicotiana > Nicotiana undulata. Next base: position 17,742 of record ML257051.1, on the reverse strand, counting down.
AAAATACTATACAAAACATGATCTCATAGTACATATGGCGTCACAATGAATCATATAAAGCATTACAAGGAAGCATATAAGGCATTACGAGGAAGCATATAAGGCATTACGAGGAAGCATATAAGACATGATGTGGGCCTAGCTACCCGGACATAACAATCACAGCCGCTACGTACGGACTCTCGTCACTTAGTGCGTACGTAGCCCCCAAACAATTTACACAAAGCATATACATCACCTATGGGGACAATTACCTCTTACAAAGTTAGAAAGGAGACTCACCGCGTGCCGAATCTACCCCTCGGACCACAATTGCGCCCAAAACTCTGAACTCTACACCCGAGGACTCGCAACTAGCCAAAAGGGGTACAATTAAATCAATGCATGCACAATGTGGGAAGTTATCTTAGTTATTCAATAAAAATCACTATTCTTGGAGAATTTCCAAATTCTAACCCCGGTCCCGCATGTTCAAATTCCGAAAATTCTCGAAGGGATCACTCACCCATAGCCTAAGGATCATTAAGGTGTGATTTCTACTTGAATTCATGGCCTAAAATGGAAAATCACAAAATCCCCAAAAGCCCTAAAATTACTACCTAATTCCATGATTTTTGATAATTTAGTAGGGAATTTAACTAGGAATTGATGTTTGAAACTAGTAAAACCATGGAATTTACTTACCTCAATAACAGTGGTGGAAGGTTCCTTGAAGAGCTCTTTAAAGACATGAGGAGGAAGATGAAAATGGAGGAAATAGGCTATGTCCCGTATTTAATAAAACTGCCCAGGGATTCATTCATTGCGATCGCGACAAGGGCCCTGCGATCGCGAAGGCCAACTGGCTAGACCTCAGCGATCGCGGCAGAAGTCCTGCGATCGCGAAGAGTAATTGTGCCCGGCCCTGACTTGACACTATGCGATCGCGAGGATGGGGCTGCGATCGCGAAGGCATGGAGTCTAGCCTTCCGCTATCGTGAAGAGGAAGCTGCGATCGCGAAGAGTAATTGTGCCCGGCCCTGACTTGACACTATGCGATCGCGAGGATGGGGCTGCGATCGCGAAGGCATGGAGTCTAGCCTTCCGCTATCGTGAAGAGGAAGCTGCGATCGCGAAGAACAATCAGCAGCCCAGCCAAATTCCTTCTCCGTGATCGTGACCCACCTTCTGCGATCGCAGAGAAGGAAACCAGACAGCAAAAATCCGATTTTTCCAACTTAGCTCTCGGGGGTCCAAAACTCACCCGAGCCCCTCGGGACCCCATCCAAAAGCACCGGCAAGTCTGTATTCATGATACAGACTCGCTCGAACTTCCGAAACGCGAAAAACAACAACAAAACTCAGAATTCAACCCCAAAACCAAATTGAATCAAGCTTAAGAACTTAAGATTCTAGAATTCATTTCAATGTGCCGAACCGACCTATACTACTAGGAATGATTTCAAATTTTGCAAACAAGTCCTAAATGACATAACAGAACTATTCCCGGTCTCGGAATTTCATTCGGGCCTTGGTAACATAAAATAACATTCCAAACCAAATTTCTAATTCTATGAAAATCCTCAAAACTTCTTAACTCTAAATTTCCCATTTTGATCCGAAACCCATCAAATCAAATCTGTTTCTTACCAAATTCCACAGATAACTTAAATAACATATATTGAACCTCTTCCGGGCTCCCGAACCATAATACGGGCCCGACAGCATGGGATTCACATCGAGGTTCATTTTCATAAGCCTTTATTATTTTCAGAAAACAATTTTCTTTAAAAATTCAGTTCTCGGACTTGGGTCCTCGAAATTCGATTCCGGGCATACACCCAAGTCGCATATTTTCCTTCGAACCTTCCGGGACCACCAGATCACGGGTCCGGGTTCGTTTACCAAAAATGTTGACCAAAGTCAACTTTATTCAATTAATTATCATAAATTCAACTCTTTATCGGGTTTCCACATAAAGGCTTCCCGGCTACGCGCCCGGGCTGCGCACGCACATCGAGGTGAGATTAACAGAGGCTTTCGAGGCCTAAGAATATAGTCATAATTAAATTTACATAAGATGACCTTTTGGGTCATCACACAAGCGCTACAAACAAGCCAAATCATGGCATCAATCACTCTCAGGCACTCGGCCTCTCTCTTACAATAACATCCTCACAACATTGGCCCTCGGCCTCACTCAGTCAGACACTCTAAGCATGCCAATCGGGCCACAAATAAAATGGGGTCCTCGACCCAAAACCGTATTTCATTTCAAGAAATAGTAATATATCAAATAGGAGTGTCAACAATTTCACAAGAAGGACTGAGTGTAAAATCATAGTTTCAAAGTGAGAAATATCAGTAAAATAGCCCCCAAGGGGTTAAACAAATTGGCACTAGGCCCCAAACATGTCTTACAGCCCAAGTTTAACAAAACATAGTAATATTAATAAACATATGCTTTAAAAGCAGTTTCGCAACACAATAGTTGCCTAAAAGGAACATTTTTCCAGATTTCCAGTTTGTGCACACCCCACACTCGTCATCCAGTGTGTGCGTCACTCCAAATCCGTGAAAGGATGTAAAGTACGGGGTTTCATACCCTCAGGACAGGATTTAAAGACATTACTTACCTCAAACTAGCCCGAAAAGCTACTCTGCAACCCGCTTGCCTCTCGAATCAACTGTTGAGTGCTCCAAATCTATAAAGATCAGATTTTTCTCATAAACGTATGCTAAGGGAATGAATTCCAATTGAAAGATGTCATTTTTAGCACAAAAACCGAAATTAGCCAAAACCCGACCCCCGAGCCTACGCCTCGGAACTCGACAAATGTTATACCAAAATGTTCTTCATCATCTCACGAGTCCGTACATATAAAGAACTCAAAATTCGGAGTTCGTTTGACCCCTCAAATCATCCCTAAAAGGTCTCATAATCTCAAGCCCTAATTTCACCTTTTTCTACTGATTTTCCCCAATTAAACAATGTTAATTAGTCCTTAATCACATATAATCGAGCTAATGAGTCCAAAACGCTTACCTAAATGATGCACAAACGTTTCCCTCTTCAAAAACCCTCAAAAATCTCGGAACCCGCACAACAATGGTGAATAGAGGGTTAAAAATCGCGAAGGCTCCTTTTTATACTTTTCTGCACAGGCTTTTCGCACCTGCGATCATAATCTCGCACCTGCGGTCCGCTCCTGCGGTCAAAACCACCGCACTTGCGCCTCCTTTCCCGCACCTGCGACTTCGCAGGTGCGGTCCTCACTCCTGCATCTGCGACTTTCCCCTGAGTCAATCAAGATTCGCACCTGTGGAGATCCTGTCCACTTCTGTGAGCCGCACTTGCGGTTCCCCACTCGCAGGTGCAGAAATCACAGTAGAAAAACATCAGCTGCTGTTTGCTGTAAATTTCCATCTCGAGCCCCTCGGGACCCCAACCAAATATACCAACACATCCTAAATGATCATTCAAACTTAGTTGCACTCTCGGAACACCCAAAATAACATCAAAACACCAAAATCATATCAAATTCAAGCCTATGAGCTTTGAAATTCCTAAATTCCACCAACTATGCCGAAACCATCCAAACCACCTCCGATTGACCTGAAATATTTGAAAACATATCCAAAATGACATTACGAACCTGTTCCCACTTTCAAAATTCCATTCCCACCCCGATTGCCTATTTTCCACTGCCGACCAGAAATTGCCAAAAGCTAACTTTCGCAAATTCAAGCCTAATTCTACACCGGACATCACAAAAATATTCCGGACACACTCCTAAGTCCCAAATCACCTAACAAAACTATCAGAACCATAAAATCTGCATTCCGAGGTCGTTTACCAATAAGTCAACTCTCAGTTGATTTTTTCCACTCTAAAACTACTTCTAGAGACTAAGTGTCTCAATTCCTTCTATAACCACTCTGAACCCGAGCTAACCAACTCTAACACATCATGAACAGTATGACTAAGTTATGACAAGGCAGAAATAGTGAAAATAATGCAGTTTCTACGGGACGACCGGCCGGGTCGTTACAGTGTTAGGCACTCCCGAATTCCGTGGTTCTAGCACGGTCGATTAACTATTAATATTTGGCCTACATTAATCGATTATTTACGTGTTTTAGCCTCTTGTATATTTAAACTCTTTGAAATTTAGCCACTTTCGAGAACGTGCACTTGTTATGCTTTTGGACATGCTACAATTACGCCACATGAAATGCACCCGCAATTATAACACGTGATTTTATTATAATTTGAAGTTGAAGTCGGGGACATGAGTTGTCGCGCCCGAGTGTAGATTACGTGGTCAAGACTATGGTCGTGATGATTTTATAATGCCTATGTGAGGCAATGTTCGATCATTCTTTATATTTCTTGATCGGAGGGGTATTTAAAGTCAATTAGGATGTTTATGGATTTATCTTAAACCAGTCACGATGGCGTGCACTTGTTGTATTTGAGCACACGGAAAACACGTCACATGAAATGCACCCATGGTTGCTATGTACGTTGTGTTAATGTTTTGAGTTATGGATCGGGGGCATTAGTTGCCACTCCCGAGTGTAGATTATGGTAGTTTTGGAATTTATTCGATTCCTACCCAATTTTAAAACTAAAGGTATCACTCTACCTAAAGGATTTCCTAAAATGGTGTTCATTAATCCAAAGATAGCATGGTTCGGGTTATGGACGTATTTTAGCCCCAAATTGTTTCAACTCTTTTGGCCAATCCTAATTACGACTATTGTGATGACCCAAAAGGTCATCTTACGTAAATTTAATTATGACTGTGTCCCGAGGCACCGAAAGCCTCCGTCAATCTCACCTCGATGTGCGTGTGAAGCCCGGCGCGTAGGAAAATATGGGACTTGGGCGTTTGCCCGGAATCGAATTCCGAGAACCCAAGTCCGAGAAATAAATTTTTAAAGAAAATTATTTTCTGAAAATAATAAAGGCTTTTAAAAATTTATTTCTCGGACTTGGGCGTTTGCCCGGAATCGAATTCCGAGAACCCAAGTCCGAGAAATAAATTTTTAAAGAAAATTATTTTCTGAAAATAATAAAGGCTTTTAAAAATGAACCTCGATGTGAAACCTGTACTGCCGGGCCCGTATTATGGTTCTGGAGCCCGGAACGGGTTCAATATGTGTCATTTAAGTTATCTGTGAAATTTGGTAAGAAACAGACTTGATTTGACAGGTTTCGGATCAAATGGGAAAATTTAGAGTTAATGAAGTCTTGAGGATTCTCATAGAATTTGAAATTTGGTTTGGAATGTGATTTATGTTACCAAAGTCCGAATGAAATTCCGAGACCGGGAATAGTTCTGTTATGTCATTTACGACTTTTCTGCAAAATTTGAAATCATTCCGAGTAGTATAGGCCGGTTCGGCGCATTGAAATGAATTCTAGAATCTTAAGTTCTTAAGCTTGATTCAATTTGGTTTTGGGGTTGAATTTTGAGTTTCGTTGTTATTTTTGGCGTTCTAGAAGTTCGAGCGAGTCTGTATCATGAATACAGACTTGCCGGTGCTTTTGGACGGGGTCCCGAGGGGCTCGGGTGAGTTTTGGACCCCCGAGAGCTAAGTTGGAAAAACCGGATTTTTGGTATCTGGTTTCCTTCTCTGCGATCGCAGAAGGTGGGTCGCGATCGCGGAGAAGGAATTTGGTTGGGCTGCTGATTATTCTTCGCGATCGCAGCTTCCTCTTCGCGATCGCGGAAGGCTGGACTCCATGCCTCTGCGATCGCAGCCCCATCCTTGTGATCGCATAGTGCCAGGTCAGGGTCGGGCACAGCTACTCTTCGCGATCGCAGGACCTCTGCTGTGATCGTAGAGGTCTGGCCAGTTGGTCTTCGCGATCGCAGAACCTATGCCGCGATCGCAGAGGTCTGGCTAGTTGGCCTTCCCGATCGCAGAGCCCTTGTCGCGATCGCAGTGAAGGAATCCTTGGGCAGTGTTATTAAATACGGGACTTAGCATGTTTCCTCAATTTTCATCTTCCTCGTCAAGTCTTTAAAGAGATCTTCAAGGAACCTTCCACCACTGTTATTGAGGTATGTTAATTCCATGTTTTACTCGTTTCACACATCAATTCCTAGTCAAATGCCCTACTAAATTATCAAAAATCATGGAATTAGGTAGAAACTTTAGGGATCTTGAGGATTTTGTGATTGTTTTCCGTTTTAGGCCATGAATTCAAGTAGAAATCATACATTAATGATCCTTAGGCTATGGGTGAGTGATCCCTTCGAGAATTTTCGAAATTTGAACATGCAGGACCGGGGTTGGAATTTTGGAATTCTTCAAGAATAGCGATTTTAGAGAATAACTAAGATAACTTCCCACATTGTGCATGCATTGATTAAATTGTACCCCATTTGGCTAGTTGCGAGCCCTCGGGTGTAGAGTTCGGAGTTTCGGGCACAATTGTGGTCCGAGGGGTGGATTCGGCACGAGGTGAGTCTCTTTTCTAACCTTGTAAGAGGGAATTGTCCCCCTAGGTGATGCATATGCTATGTGTAAATTGTTTGGGGGCTACGTACGCACCAAGTGACGAGATTCCGTACATAGCGGCTATCATTGTTAAGTCCGGGTAGTTAGGCCGACATCATGTGTTATATGCTTCCTCGTAATGCCTTATATGTTTCCTTGTAATGCTTTATATGATTCATTGTGATGCCATATGTACTATGATATCATGTTTTGTATAGTATTGTTCCTCTGAGGCTTTATGGAAAATTGTTGAATGGAAAGGAATTTTTTATGGAAAGTAAGTATCATAAGATATTGAGATCGGGTCGTACGCCACGACAGGTTTAAGAGTGATTATACCTATATATGATCGGGTCGTACGCCACGGCAGAGCTGAAAAGTATTTGTAATATATATGGGATCGGGTTGTACGCGGCAGAGTTGAAAAGTATTTGTAATATATATGGGATCGGGCCGTACGCCACGGCAGAGTTGAAAAGTATTTGTAATATATATGGGATCGGGTCGTACGCCACGGCAGAGTTGAAAAATATTTTTAATATATATGGGATCGGGCCGTACGCCACGGCGAGTTTAGAAGATACCTTATGGGAGCGGGTCGTACGCCATGGCGGATCTAAGACTTGGTGATTATTGTTTCGTTTCGGTAGTCCTACCCTTGAAAGTGCATTATTGCTTAATTCGGTAGTTGTTTGCATTTCTTCTCTTGATATGTACTTGTTGCTTATTTCCTGACATGCCAATGTATTTCATTATATTTTATCATATGTTATTACAGATGGACCTTAGTGAGTATCGAGTCGACCTCTCGTCACTACTTCTTCAAGTTTAGGCGAGATACTCACTGGGTACATATTTATTTTAATATGTACTCATGATGCACTTCTATACTTAACTGTACAGGTACTGAGGCCGGTGCTTCTGGTTATTGTATCGGATATAGACCCTGAGCTTGTGGACTTGACTTCACGGTGAGCTGCTTCCTCTGGCGATCCCCAGCAGCGCCATGGAGTTTCACTTACTTTTGTTATTTTCCCCGTCTAATTCATCCAGACTGTGGATTTGTGTATATTATTATCCTTTGTATATTCCATTAGTATGCCCATGACACTCGTGACACTAGTTCCTGGCACATGCGTAGTGTATATTTTGGGTTTTGGGTTGTATAGGCATACATATGCTTTGTTTTGGCCATGTAGCGTTATGCTTTTATTTTCATATCAAGCTATCATCATGTTTAACTGTTTAAAATTGGTAAATGTTGACTTATTTAATCAAATGGGAAGGGTAACACTTAGTGTAATTCATATTGGCTTGGCTAACCCCGTCCTTGGGCGCCATCAATACCCGGATTAGGATTCTGGGTCGTGATAATGTGGTATCAGAGACCTAGTTTCACGTAAGTCTCACGAGTCACGGGCAGGCCCATTAGACTCTTCCGGATCGGTACTGAGACACTCTGTACTTATCTTCAGGAGGCTATGGGTTTTTAGGAAACTTCCCTTTATTCATATCTTGTCGTGCAATATATGATGTACTCAAACTTATTCTTCTATTCTCTTACAGATGGTGAGGACGCGTGCATCCGATGTTTTTGGCCTGGGAGATGTCGTTGCCCCCGCCGCCCGAGGTCGTGGTAGAGGCAAGGGTAGAGCACCTACTTGAGGTAGGGGACGAGGGCGTCCCAGAACTATACCAGTGGCACCACCAGAGGACCCTATTATGGAGGAGCAGGATGAGGTGCCTCCAGTAGCACCTGCTCCAGTGGATTTCATGACGGGGCTAGGCTTTTAGAAGGTCATGGGTCGTATGCTGAGATTCATGGACACTATGTCCTAGGCTGGTTTATTTCCAGCCGACCCTGCTACTTCTCAGGCGGGAGGGGGAGTTCAGACCCCTACCGCTCAGTCCACAGGTCAGGCAGCAGCAACACGTCATCCCCCGGGCACACCGCCTGAGGGTGGGGTTCAGCCCGTAGTAGCAGCCCTAGAGCCCAGGCCAATTGCAGAGGGTGACCAGCAGAAGATGTTGGATAGATGGACCCGACTTCGCCCTCCAGTCTTCGGGGGTGAACGGGGTGAGCATGCTCAGGATATCAGAGCAGATCTTTTATTGTTGGATATGATTGATTTTGAGGTTATCCTAGCCATGTATTGGCTATCTCCTTATCATGTTGTGTTAGATTGCCATGCCAAGACATTCACTTTAGCCATGCATGAGTTGCCTATGCTAGAGTGGAGAGGTTCTTCAGTTAGTGCCTCCAGCCGGGTCATTTCCTTCATGAAGGCTCGGCATATGGTCGAGAAGGGTTGTTTGGCTTACCTTTCTTATGTGCGGGACACCACCGCCGAGTCTTCAACCATTGATTCAGTGCTGGTGGTGCAAAAGTTTTCAGTTGTATTTCCTTCAGATCTTCCAGGCATGCCTCCAGATCGAGATATTGATTTCTGTATTGATTTAGCTCCAGATACTCAGCCTATTTCCATTCCCCTTTATCGTATGGCTCCTAAGAAGTTGAAAGAGTTAAAGGAGCAACTTGAGGAGTTGTTGGCTAAGGGGTTCATCAGGCCGAGTGTGTCGCCGTGGGGTGCTCCAGTCCTATTTGTGAAGAAGAAGGATGGGTCTATGCGGATGTGTATTGATTACCTCCAGCTGAATAAGGTTACTATTAAGAATAAGTATCCTCTACCGCGCATCGACGATTAATTGACCAGTTGCGGGGTGCTCGTGTGTTTTCCAAGATTTATTTGAGATTGGGTTATCATCAGTTGAAGATTCGGGCTTCAGATGTTCCGAAGACTGCATTTCATACCAGAGATGGCCATTATGAGTTCCTGGTGATGTCCTTTGGTTTAAGTAATGCCCCAGCAGCATTCATGGACTTGATGAATAGGGTATTCAGGTCGTATATTGATTCCTTCGTCATCGTCTTCATTGATGACATCTTGATTTATTCGCGGAGCTTGGGTGCGCATGAGCAGCATTTGGGAGTTGTGCTCCATACCTTGCGGGAACAGAAGTTGTATGCTAAGTTCTCCAAGTGCGAGTTCTGGTTAGATTTCGCAGCATTTTTGGGGCATGTAGTATCCGGAGAAGGTATCAAGGTGATCCTCAGAAGATCGAGGCGGTTCAGAGTTGGCCGCATCCTACTTCAGCTATATAGATCAAGAGTTTCTTGGGCCTAGCAGGCTATTATCACCGATTCCTGGAAGGGTTCTCTTCTATTGCAGCTCCATTGACCAGATTGACTCGGAAGAATGCCCCGTTTCGGTGGTCAGACGAGTGTGAGGCGAGCTTTCAGAGGCTCAAGTCTGTTTTGACCTCAGCACCAGTTCTGACATTGCCTTCCGGTTCAGGGATGTATACTGTGTATTGCGACGCTTCACGCGTCGGGTTAGGATGTGTGTTGATGCAGGATGGCAGGGTTATTGCTTATGCTTCGCGCCAGCTGAAGTTCATGAAAAGAATTATCCTATGCACGACTTGGAGTTGGCAGCGGTTGTTCATGCTTTAAAATTTTGGAGGCACTATTTGTATGGTGTGTCATGTGAGGTCTACACTGACCACCGCAGTTTGCAGCATTTGTTCAAGCAGAGGGACCTTAAATTGAGGTAGCGGAGATGACTTGAGTTGTTAAAAGACTATGATCTCACTATTCTGTATCACCCGGGCAAGGCGAATGTAGTAGCAGATGCTTTGAGCAGGAGGGCGGCGAGTATGGGTATCTTGGCCTACATTGCAGCTGAGGAGAGACCTTTAGCCTTGGACATTCAGTCCTTGGCCAATCGCCTTATGAGATTGGACCTTTCGGAGCCTCGTCGAGTTTTGGCTCATGTAGTTTCTCAATCTTCATTGTTGGGGGAGATTAAGGCTCGACAGTTTGATGATCCATGCCTTGCAGAGCTTCGGGATACGGTGGTCCAGGGCAGGACTAAGGAGGTTACTTTGGGCGAGGATGGTGTTTTGAGACTCCAGGGCCGTTTATGTGTTCCTAATATTGATGGCCTGAGGAAGAGAATTTTAGAAGAGGCCCACAGTTCTCAGTATTCTGTTCATCCGGGTGCGATGAAGATGTACCGTGATTTGAAGCAGCACTACTGGTGGAGGCGGATGAAGAAGGATATAGTGCAGTATGTGGCTAGGTGTCTCAATTGTCAGCAGGTCAAGTACGAGCACCAGAAGCCAGGAGGCTTGTTTCAGCAGATACCAATTCCTAAGTGGAAATGGGAGCGCATCACCATGGACTTCGTGGTTGGTTTGCCACGGACTTTGCGGAAGGTTGAAGCGGTTTGGGTCATTGTGGATAGATTGACCAAATCGGCGCATTTCATTCTGGTGGACACTACTTATACTACAGAGAGGCTGGCCCAGATTTATATTCGGGAGATAGTCCGGTTGCACGGTGTGCCGGTGTCCATTATATCTGATCGAGGTCCTCAGTTCACCTTGCACTTCTGGAGAGCACTGCACAGTGAGATGGGCACTCAGATAGACCTCAGTTCAGCATTTCACCCTCAGACTGATGGCTAGTCAAAGCGTACAGTTCAGATTTTGGAGGATATCCTCAGGGCTTTTGTGATTGATTTTGGTGGTCAGTGGGACCAATTCTTGCCTTTGGAGGAGTTTGCATACAATAACAGTTATCAGTCCAGCATCGAGATAGCTCCATTCGAGGCTTTATAGGGTCGGCGATGTCGTTCTCCTATCGGGTGGTTTGAGCCTGGCGAGGCCAAGTTATATGGCAGAGATCTGGTGAGAGATGCTTTGGATAGGGTGAAGATTATTTGGGAGAGACTCCGCACAGCTCAGTCCAGACAGAAGAGTTACGCAGATCAGCGGGAACGTGATGCAGCATTTATGGAGGGAGATAAGGTTATGTTGAAGGTTTCGCCGATGAAGGGCGTTATGAGATTCGGGAAGAAGGGCAAGCTGAGCCCCAGGTTTATAGGCCCTTTCGAGGTGTTGAGGCAAGTCGGGGAGGTTGCTTATGAGCTCGCTTTACCTCCCGCCTTATCAGGAGTTCATCCGTTTTTTCATGTATCCATCCTCCGAAGATATCATGCTGATTTCTTTCACGTGATTGATTTCAACACTACTCAGTTAGATGAGAAGTTGGGCTTCGAGGAGGAGCCAGTTATTATTATTGATAGGCAAGACCGCAAGTTGAGGTCTAAGAGCATTTCTGCCGTAAAGGTCCAGTCGAGGGGCCAACCAGTCGATGAGGCGACTTGGGAGTCCGAGGAGGACATGCGGAGCAGGTATCCGCAGCTATTCATCACTTCAGGTACGATTCTACGTCCGTTCGAGGACGAACGTTTGTTTTAGAGGGGGAGATTGTGATGACCCAAAAGGTCATCTTATGTAAATTTAATTATGACTGTGTCACGAGGCCCCAAAAACCTTCGTCAATCTCACCTCGATATGCGTGCACAGCACAGGCGCGTAGCCGGGAAGCCTTTATGTGGAAACTTGATAAAGAGTTGAATTTATGATAATTAATTGAATAAAGTTGACTTTGGTCAATAATTTTGGTAAACGGACCCGGACCTGTGATCTGGCGATCCCGAAAGGTCCGTAGGATATGGGACTTGGGCGTATGCCCGGAATCGAATTCCGAGAACCCAAGTCCGAGAAATGAATTTTTAAAGAAAATTATTTTCTGAAAATAATAAAGGCTTATGAAAATGAACCTCGATGTGAAACCTGTACTGTCGGGCCCATATTATGGTTCCGGAGCTTGGAACAGGTTCAATATGTGTTATTTAAGTTCTCTATGAAATTTGGTAAGAAACGGACTTGATTTGACGGGTTTCGGATCAAATGGGAAAATTTAGAGTTAATGAAGTCTTGAGGATTCTCAAAGAATTTGAAATTTGGTTTGGAATGTGATTTTATGTTACCAAGGTCCGAATGAAATTCCGAGACCGGGAATAGTTGTTATGTCATTTACGACTTGTCTGCAAAATTTGAAATCATTCTGAGTAGTATAGGCCGGTTTGGCGCATTGTAATGAATTCTAGAATCTTAAGTTCTTAAGCTCGATTCAATTTGGTTTTGGGGTTGAATTCTGAGTTTCGTTGTTGTTTTTCGCATTTCGAAATTTCGAGCTAGTCTGTATCATGAATACAGACTTGTCGGTGCTTTTGGACAGGGTCCCGAGGGGCTCGGGTGAGTTTTGGACCCCCAGGAGCTAAGTTGGAAAAACCAGATTTTTGCTGTCTGGTTTCCTTCTCTGCGATCGCAGATGGTGGGTTGCGATCGCGGAGAAGGAATTTGGTTGGGCTGCTGATTTTTCTTCGCGATCGCGGAAGGCTGGACTCCATGCCTCCGCGATCGCAACCCCATCCTCGCGATCGCATAGTGCCAGGTCAGGGTCGGGCACAGCTACTCTTCGTGATCGCACGACCTCTGTTGCGATCGCAGAGGTCTTGCTAGTTGGCCTTCGCGATCGCAGGACCTCTGCCGCGATCGTAGAGGTCTGGCCAGTTGGCCTTCGCGATCGCAGAGCCCTTGTCGCGATCGCAGTGAAGGAATCCCTGGGCAGTGTTATTAAATACGGGACTTAGCATATTTCCTCCATTTTCATCTTCCTTCTCAAGTCTTTAAAGAGATCTTCAAGGAACCTTCCACCACTGTTATTGAGGTAAGTAAATTCCATGGTTTTACTAGTTTCACACATCAATTCCTAGTCAAAATCCCTACTAAATTATAAAAAATCATGGAATTAGGTAGAAACTTTAGGGCTCTTGAGGATTTTGTGATTTTTTTTCCGTTTTAGGCCATGAATTCAAGTAGAAATCATACATTAATGATCCTTAGGCTATGGGTGAGTGATCCCTTCGAGAAATTTCAAAATTTGAACATGCGGGACCGGGGTTGGAATTTTGGAATTCTTCAAGAATAGCGATTTTAGTGAATAACTAATATAACTTCCCACATTGTGCATGCATTGATTCAATTTTACCCCTTTTGGCTAGTTGCGAGTCCTCGGGTGTTGAGTTCGGAGTTTCGGGCGTAATTGTGGTCCGGGGGTGGATTCGGCACGAGGTGAGTCTCCTTTCTAACCTTGTAAGAAGGAATTGTCCCCCTAGGTGATGCATATGCTATGTGTAAATTGTTTGGGGGCTACGTACGCACCAAGTGATGAGAGTCCGTACGTAGCAGCTATCATTATTAAGTCCGGGTAGTTAGGTGTAACGACCCGGTCTGTCGTTACATAAAACTTGCATTAAAATTTTTGTTATTGACTTGTTATGGATTGGATATACTGTTATTGATGTGTGAGAGTTTGTAGGCTTGGAATCGGAATGGTTGCAGTGATGATTTAGTCACTTAGTCCTTAAGAATGGCCTTAAGATGAGAAATGTCAACTGAGAGTTGACTTATTGTAAACGACCTCGTAATGCGGATTTTATGGCTCGAATGGCTTCGTTAGGTGATTTGGGACTTAGGAGTGTATTCAGAATAATTTTGTGATGTCCGGTGTAGAATTAGGCTTGAATTGACGAAAGTTAGTTTTTGGTGATTTTTGGTCGGCAGTGGAAAATAGTTTATCGGGGTCGGAATGGAATTCCGACAGTTGGAATAGGTTTGTAATTTCATTTTGGATGTGTCTGCAAAATTTCAGGTCAATCAGAGTTGTTTGGATAGTTTCGGCATCTTTGGTGGATTTTAGAAATTTCAAAGTTCTTAGGCTTGAATCCGATGTAAATTTGGTGTTTTGATGTTAGTTTTGGTGTTTTGAGAGTGAAACTAAGTTTGAATGATCATATGTGAAATGTTGGTATAGTTGGTTGGGGTCCCAAGGAGCTCGGGTGAGTTTTGGATATGTTTGGGCTGCGTCGTGCTCATTTTTCTTATGCTTCGGCGTCGTTTCTTCAAGCATAAATGATATAATATTGAACAAATGAGCTCCGATTACTGTTTTGAATGAAGCATTAGATCCGTATCGTAATAACGGACCCGTAGCAAAAAGAATCATCGATTTGTACATTGTATGAGGATTTTATGGCCATTTTACCAAGATTGCCCAGATATTTTAGGTTAATTACGAATATGCCCCTGGCGTATTAAAAACCTGCACTATTTGCAAATCTTAATACATAGATATCTCCTTCATTATAAGGTCAAATTGAGTGATTCAAAAGCCTAAATTGATTAGAATTTCACAAGGAATCCATTGGGAGCAGTAAAATGCGTGAACAGTATATATATATAATGAGCAGGTCGAGTTTGCTTCCAATTTTTGAACGGAGAGAAGCTTTTGAGGCGATTTTTAAGAGAAAATCAGTGTTCTTCATAAAGGTAAGTGTCTTGATCATTACATTTCGTTTATTGGTTATTATAGAACATAATCTCAGCATTTAATTCATGAAAATCAGTAGAAAAGGTGGGTTTAGGGCTTGAGATTATAAGATCTTTAAGGGTCGATTTGAGGGGTCAAACGAACTCCGATTTTAGCGTTCTTTATATGTACAGACTCGTAAGAGGATGAATAACAGTTTTGTATAAAAATTTCTGAGTTTCTGGATGCAGGCCCGGGGGTCGGGTTTTGACCAAATTCGGGGTTTTGGGCTAAATTTGATATTTTTCGATTGAAATTTATTCCTTAAGAATAATTTGATGATAAAAATCTAAACTTGGTAGATTTGGAGCCTTCGGAAGTTGATTCGAGAGGCAAGCGTGTTGCGGAATAGTTCCAGGATAGTTTTGAGGTAAGTAATGTCTTTAAATCCTGTCCTGAGGGTATGAAACCCCGGACTATGCACCCTTTCACGGGTTTTGAAATAAAAAGGTGGAAACTTTGGAACATGTTTCCTATTTAGGCGACTATTGAGTTGCGAAACCGATTTTTAAGCCTTTGCTTAATTAGTATTTATATATTATGATATGTTTTGGGTTGTAAGCCATGTTTGGGGCCTAGTGCCGATCTGTTTACCCCTTGGGGGATGTGTTTACTATATTTTCCTCACTGATATGTTATGATTTTTCACTCAGTCTTTTTCTGATAAATTGTTTTGACACTCAGAGTATTTTGATACTATTTATTGAAAAATGAAACACTGATTTTGGGTCGAGAACCCGGTATATTTATGGCCTGATAGGAAAATTGAGAGTGTCTGACTGAGTGAGGCTGCGGGCCTATGTTGTGATTGATTTATGCCGTGATGCGGCTTGTTATATAGCGCTTGGGATGTAGGAGCCCCTCCGGAGTCTGTACACACCCCCAGTGAGCGCCGGTACCGATTGAGTGATGCCCGCGGGGCTTATGCTGAGTGATTGCGAGGATGCCTGATGGGCTGTTACTAAGTGACTGTGAGGATGCCTGATGGGCTGTTACTGAGTGACTGTGAGGATGCATGATGGGTTGTTACTGAGTGACTGTGAGGATGTCTGATGGGCTGATACTGAGTGACTGTGCGGAGGCCTGATGAGCTGATATTGAGTGATGGTGAGGATGCCTGATGGGAGATTGTTATGATAAATGATTTTGGCCCGAGGGGCAGCTTTATGAAGATTTTTACTGAGTTTTCGAATGATGATTTACTTCATTTTCAAACTGGTTTTTACTGAGAATTTTACTGAGATATACTGATATTGTACTTGTTTTCAAAGGATTTCTGGAGACTGATTTCAAACTTATTATTTGATGAATACTACATAGTGACTTGGTGTTTTACTAGTTTTGTGGAATGGTGTATCTGTATTGTGTGTTTTATATTACTCAGACTGTGATTTTTTTTCATTACTACTGAGTTGGCGTACTCATAAAGACTCCTTGTGCCTCTGTGCACAGATTCAGGTGACGGTTCGGAGCAGTAGCTGTCTCAGTTCGTTAGCAGTTATTTACGGGATTTCGAGGTATCTGTCCAACGTCCACAACTTCTCCACTTCCCTTCCTTATTATGTTTTTAGCATTTGACTCAGAGACACATATTATAGTTTTAGAAGATTTAGATTTATTTCCATAGATGCTCGTGACTATTGACTCCAGTTCTTGGGAGGTTTATTTAGAATATTATGGGGACTCTAAGACTTAGTTATATTATTTTTGCTATGGTTGCATGCTTATTATTAAATTGTGAAATGTTATAATTGAATAAACGCGTAGTAAGGTGATGGTTGGCTAGCCTAGTTCCACGATAGGCGCCATCACGGCCTGTTAGGATTTGGGGTCGTGACAAGTTGGTATCAGAGCTCTAGGTTACATAGGACTCAACGGTCATGAGCAGGTTTATTAGAGTCTTGCGGATCGGTACGGAGACGTCTGTACTTATCTTCAAGAGGCTGCAGAACCCTTAGGAAACATTCGACATTCTTGAATTCTTATCGTGCGAATCCATTTATTCAGCCAAAAGCGTAACTCTTTGAATTCCTTTCATGTATTCGAATGCGCACGCGAGCGCTTGGTATCAGTTGTGCGTCGGCGGCTTGTGACTTCCATGGGTGAGATGTGATTTTCAACATGTTAACAATGGGCCAGTCGGAAGGACTTGAGGCCGAATTTTGTATGTGGCTTGAGTACTGAGATTTCATTTGTGTGAGCACATGTGTTGGGGGGGCTTATATGTCCGTGGTGTCCTTATTAATGAAACCTTGTGACTAGATGACTACGTGGTGAGTGTGATTGACAGTTAGATGTGTTCAGGTTGTTTGATTGTGACAAAATGAATTGGCGGGAGATGTGGCCAAAACCATTGATTATTTGCCTTCTGTATTGAGTTATAATATGGGTTCGAGTTATGAGTAGTGAAGGACCTCTCATGTAGTTAGTTGTGGAGTGAAGTGGGTTTTCCTGTTATGTTCTGAGATCCCGATGATGTCTTTTGAGCTGACCAATGCTCCAGTAGCATTCATGTATTTGATTGCCGCTGTATTCAGCCGTATTATAACTCCTTTGTAATTGTATTTATTGATGGCATCCTGTCGTACTCTCATAGCCAGGGATAGCATACTCGGCATTTGATGATGGTATCACAAGGATATAGGGAGGAGAAGCTTTGTGCGAAGTTCTCCAAGTGTGAATTGTTGGCTCAGTTCAGTAGCATTCTTGGGACACGTGGTGTCCAGTGAAGGTATCTATGTGGTCAGACGAGTGTGAGTAGAGCTTCTAGAAGCTTAAGAATTCCTTGACCACAACCCCAATGTTAGTATTGCCATCAGCTTCAGGTTCTTATACTGCTAAATAGGATGTCTTGGGGGAAGGCAGTGGTTGTGTTCTAATGTAGGAAGGTATAATAATTGCGTAAT
>MDKH01062223.1:0-29530 GCA_005239495.1 Nicotiana undulata | reverse complement strand
CCCGTTAACAATTAACCGTAACCGGCCCGGTTTGTAACCCGTCCGGTTCCTAATTTTCCCTACACAGCCCGGCCCGGCCCACCCGGTTAACACCTTTAGTTTAAACTACCCTTTATTATTCGCTACCTTGAATTATTGATAAATTTTTTATTCATTTCTCAATTTGTAGATTGTTTGAAAAGTTTACAAGTAGCTCATGTAGACAATTTACAAGCAGCTCCAGAATAACCTTGTACCATCTTCCTTAAAAGTCTCGCATCAACTTCCTTTCTTCTATAAATAAGGGGCAAAAGCAAATTTTGTACGTCAATTTGAAATTGAGTAATATAGCAGTCTCTCTTTATATTTGTCTCTAGTTTATTTGCTTTTAGTCTTTATTTAAAAAGAGAAAACAATTTTCTTTTTGATTTTGTTAGCTTTTTATGAGTATTTGATTATGATTTTGAAAACTTGTTTTCAAGCACCTCTTTTTTTTGTAATTGTTAAAAGTGTAGGGACAATTGTATTTGAAATGGAATCGCATTTGAAATGCTTAATGGAGAATGATGCCTTATAACTATTATCTCTGAATGCAGGTTGTTAATTCAAAGGATGGGAAGAACAGCGGTGAAGCACATTTATGGGGGGCAGAACCTGGTAGCTGATCTACTAGTAAAGGAAGGAGCAAGAAAGGAATTTTTTGGAAGGATAACTATACTAGCAGTTCCTCCGATGTTTGCAAATGAAGCATGGGTAGACATCCTAGGAACTGTTTTTCCTAGAACCATTTTGAGATGTAATAGTAACATTATGGAACAATACTTAGCTACTGCAGGGAATACTATCTACCCCTCTGATGTACCTATTTTGACAATTTAATTGCTAATACAATCAACCCTTTAGCCAAAAAAAAATAAAATGGAATCACATTTATTCTAGAAAATTATTATAGTTGTTTTTAGGGAAACAATGCAATTGTGATTCTAGAATTTGTTAGTTCAAACAACCTCCTCATGCAAGAACTTTTACTTTTACAATCTACTTAATAAGTATAATAAAAAAATTCTCATCAATTTTAGGCACTTTGAAGCCAAACAAGCATATTGTTTAACAATCTCATTACATAGTTTCTCCCACCAACTCTTTTTCCCCGTATAGTTTGCGTGCATCTCGACTATTTCATCGGTTACCTGCTACTCCCACCAGCATAGGTACCGGGCAAATCTGCAGCTAAGCGTTAGACAGGCTAAAATTTGAACCCAGGACCTCATGATTCACCTTATTGCCACCCAAGAACTTTGTAAGCACTCCATAACTCCACTTACAATGCTCATAAGCTGGTGAAATACATCACAAGTCTCAAATACTTGTTGTTCAGGATATGCTGAAGTTAGAAGTTGGCCAATATAAGATAGAAATTATGTACATAAAACTGCTCTCCTTATCCATGAATGTAATTGAATTGGAAAAGTTGACCAAACTTTCAAAGGAAAAGAAGAAAATGCTTCAGCAGAATACTGAAAAGCTTCAATCCAATGCTAAATATCAGATTCCTATCAAAGCAAGTCAAAGCCTATAAAATTGTTTATGATGTCAGAGAGGATTGATCATTCTAAAATAATCCTGGCAAAACTGTACGAATAGCAATTTGAGATTGCTTGTGTCAATGAGTTGAGGGCATGTACAGTTGAAACAGATATTTGATTACTCTAAGGTTCATCTGTATCACTTCCTCCAAGCTGAGCATCTTGACTTAATGAATAGCTGCTTCCATCTGGACCCAACACCTTAAACCTACTTAGCAGGATGATGAACCAAAGAGTAATTAAGGCATTTGGACAATATTTGGTTCAAGTTGAAGTTGAAAAGGAGCATTTGGATGTTGAATTTCTGTTCCAACATGAATTTTCACTTACGAAAACAATTACTATAGTTTTGTGAGAGAAAACCATTCCTTCGAACATTTTTTCAATATTTGCAAATATTGATAGTCAAACTATTATCTGCAGATACTGAAGTGAAATATTGAGTATGACAAATTGTTAAGCTTGTGACATGATTAGACACCAAACTGAAAGGCCAAAGAAACACTAGAATACCTCTCAAGGATGAATTTTCCCTCCTTGTACTTTTGGCTTTTCTGCTCAGCAGCTTCCTGAAATTATTCAAACGCTGTTGGTACAACATATCGTGCTAGCTAGACATAAAAAGTGAAGAACTAATACAGAGTCGTGAAATAGTGGAAAGGAGACTCACATATTTCCACCCCACAATAGAGCCACATCCCACACAGAATATGTCAACAACAGTGTGCATTCCAGTCAGCATTGCCCGCTCTTCTTTCTCTCCATGAGTAACATTCACACTGCAATGCCAATAAAGGAGCAGAGCATAACATTATCTTGCAAGCGGAAAGCATGAACTATAGGATATAGTGGCTAGGTACATTTTCTGCCATTCCGCAAAGTAGCATCCAAGATATGTTAGTTTGGTTTTCTTGTTGAGACAGGATAAGACATTCTAGGAAGTCAAACACTTACAGCAAAATCCCAGCAGAGAGAAGAAATAATTAAAGTAATGGGGAAGTATTTAGACTAATTTATAGAAAATCCATCTGAAATGGCAGGTTATATTGAACACTTACACTCGATCAAAGAGGTAAGCCTTCCCGTGCTTGCATTGGAATGACTGGAAAAAATGGTGAAAGGCCGAGTTAGGATACATATGCCTGGCCGTTGTAACGAAATAGCTAATCCACACAGAAAACATAGCCGTATAAACCAGCCAGTTTTCAAATAGTAGCATGAAGACGACATAAACCAGAATCCAGGAATAGTACCACTCAGAACTATTATACATCCAAATTATCTTTATGTTGGGTAAAGATCAATAAAGCTCATTGAATGCCAAGGAGAACTTCTGGCAACATAGCCATTAGAAAGTGATTAACTACAATAACTCTTTTAGGCTTTAGCACATATCTCTTGCAGAGCCAGCTGTCTAACTGAAATGGAATTGAAAGGGTTAAACTAAGGCCAACAATTCACTAGGTAACCTCATCCGAAACAACAACAAAAAGAAGAAGCAATTAGCGAACCTTGGCTCACTGCACAAATAGTCAAGTCCACTAAGGCTGAGTGATAACGCTTTAATATGAAATAGCAGATATGCCTACTTAATATACAGAAAAAGAAAAGGAGGTTGGTATGTCTAATGAAGCAGTTTCAGTCTCACTGGAAACATGCTGAAGCAAAGGTCATATATCATCCATCAGGTGCAGTGTATGATAAATTAAGAACACAATTACAGACTGCTCCTATATTTAGTTGTTACATCTTGTACACATCACTCAGAAATTTGCATGGGTCTATCTACTATGGTGTGAAGTTTCACTAAAAGCAAGAATGAATCGTACAAGAAGTTGGACATACTACAGTAAGCACCAAGCATCGAATTCAAACCAAAATTTTCTTTTAAAGGATAGAGAATAAGAAAAGAATCATATATCGGTACTGTAAAAAGATTCTCTAACAAATTATAACATACTAACAGTTCAGATCACAACCCATCATAGATTTCTGCAGACTATGGCATATTAGTGTGCAAGCAGTTATATGACTATAGACAAAATCATAGAAAAATAAGAACTCTCAGTTTGTAGTCTGACTGAAAAGCTAGTCATTTAAATAAAGAAACACTCTGCAGCAGACTTATGCTAGTTAGCCTAAAGTAGAGGATAATGAATCTTTTGCAGGCCACATTAAAACGCAAGTTCATTTCGGACTTTATCAAGCCCGACATATCCCAACAGACCAACTAAACAGAGTGCCAGACGTTAAACCACTCAAAGTTGTATGTCAAAATTCAAGAGAAAAACACTAAATAAGAAACACTTGTGATGGCAGTCCATTAAGACCAGCCCCAATTTGACACCACAACACAGACTTCATGCGCGCCACCCAACATCCTCTTACATAGTTTTCATCTTCCTTGATGCTTGTTCTATGTAAAACAAAATCCTGCTGAAATCATTTTTTTCCCGTCTACCAATCAATTCAGAGGTGAAAGAAAGGTATCTACAAATACCATGCACATTAGGAGTTTTTTGGAATTCAAATGTAAATAATCCCTCCAACCATCTAAATGGTTGTGTAGTCTTTGACCGGATATAGAATTTAAGACATTAATTGGACTTTGCATTACATTGATAGTAGAGAATGGTCACCTTGGTAGAGAAAACGTCACCCAAACTTTAATATTTGAATAGGTGAATGGATTTGAATCTTTAAAATTGTGAAAGTTGGAACTTATCAACGTAAATTACATCAGTTGTGTAGAATAATAATTATTCGTAGAGTGGTTTAAAATATTTTGGACGTACCAAAATAGAAAAAAGTGCCATGTAAATTTGCACATCAGGGATAACCTGGCTACTAGGATCAGTTAAGACAATTAAGGCCCACACTAAGCTGAGATAAAGGATTTGGTAAAAACACATGATAAAAGTAAAGGAGGCACAATTGTACACAATTTCAAACAACAAACAGATAATGGAGAAACCAGAAAGATGGATGATCATTTCTCCACAAAACTGACAACCATGCATGCATGTATATTTACAAGAAGAGGCTGATTTAGAGGACAATTTTATGAACCACCTGAAAAGGCTGATTGCTCGGACCCGAATCCTTTATTTAGACGGTATACATCCTTCCAAAACTAGACTGAGTGATATCGCATTAGACATGGAATAAAAGAGTTATAAAAATTCAGCCAAAAACACCATTGTTTAATTAAGACCTTCGTTGGGCTTCAATGCAGTAAAACATTTCTCAATGGAACATAACCTTGAGAAGGGATTAGTCCCATTTTGCCCCATTCCAACACCAACAAGAGTTCTAATAATCTTAGTCTAGCCTAAAAGTATATCTAAAGGATAAGGAGTAGCTTAGAATCCCTCAAAAACTCAAGGAACTAAGATGCCACAACCGCGGGAGTAATTAGATACAGCAGATAGGTGGACCAAAGAAGTATTTATGCACTTCCAAGAAAAATGAATGCTACTTAGAGGACAGGGATGAGTGCAGCGATTATCACTGTTCCTCCCACCCTAGAGACCTAAAGATCTTGATCACAGCAGTTCCACACCCTCAGCCACCATATAATTCATAGATAAAAAGAATAGGCAAGGCCATCAGCGCCTGCTGGACTTCAACCTGGACCATGTTCGGCCAACATTTTTCCTCAGTCCGCACCTTGTGCCCTGTGTAGATACAATTTCTTTTCTTTTTTCATTTTAAGAGTTCCAAGTGCCAAAGATATACCGAGTTAGAGAATTAAATTCGTTCTCCATTTGCAATCAAGTACCAAGTTTCATGCAGCTCATTAGGCAGTATGGAACTTGCAGTACAGATTAAACACCCTTATTCCTTCTAGCACAAAAGTAATTAGTTGACCGTCTCACATTAACCAACCCAAAGCTATAAAAAGGAAGAACGCAGCCTATGTAGAATGTATAGTTAGTCCTAAAACCGGATAAAGAGGAAAATTTCTTCTAGCGGAAAAGTAACAACTTGACATCGCTCATAAACCAACCAAACGTAAAAAGGAAAACCTCTGCCTGTGTACAAAGTATAGTCAATTTCAAAGCAGATAAAGAGGAGGATTACACGATAAATCAGTCAAACATTAATCACTATGATAATCATCTGGATTACATATGATCAATATTGTCGAACCCAACTAGTTTGGTACTTAGACCAAACAATAAAAAGGAAGGATATAAATGTTATAATCATTTTCCTTCTAGCCTAAGATAAATGTCAATTGTATAAAGAACATAAAAAACAAACACGAAAAAACTAATACACACCAAACAAAACCAACAATGTAAAAATCAAAATGAACTCATCAGAGAACTAAGCCGGGTATATAAATGGAGAAGTGTAGCGGAACGGACCCATTATCCCGAGTGTCAAAGGGCACATGTTGGGTAGGCCCCACATGGATTTCTAGGTCAATAGAAAATATTAATAAAAACCAATACAGAGAACTAGGCTTAGTATTTAAATGGAGAAGGGTAAAGGGGCTAGCCAGTTAGCAGTTGATCCTAAGGGTTGGATACTAGAAAATCACAAGCACAAGTCAATCATGGACCATGTAGATAAAGGAGAAGATATATAAATACCCTAGAAATAAGGTGATCAAGAAGAGCAAAATGGGTGTGACAGTGCTTGCATCTATAGATGTTTCCTTCAAGACTGATCACAAAAAGTCTACCCATCTTCTTCTTCTTCTTCAAAAAAAAGAGAGAGTTTTATCAGCAAATTCAAGAAGAAGAAAAAAGGAACAATCGATGGTGACCCACTATGTACAAAAACAGAAAAAAGATTAACCCCAGATGACAATTGAGGTTACCTTTTTGCAGCAGAGTTTTGGAAGTAGAAAACAAGTAAGCCACCCACAACGGTTGAGCCATGACCTATTTATACAACTTTTCATAAGCCCACTGGCCAATAGGAATTTAACTTCTTTTTTTCTTTTTTCTTTATGAGAAAATGACGATTAACTACAACTGCGTCTTTAAGTTAGGGGAGGAGATTGATTTTAAGGTGGAAAATGATTTTAAGGTGGAAAATGATGCTCACAGTTGATTGTGTTGTTTGAAATTAAATAGTCAAAGATATGAGTCGGATAATCCCTTTTCATTTGGTATGCTGATCCCCATAATCACCAGCAGATCTACTATTATTTTATTTTCCAAGTTAGAGAACTACACATTGTAGATTAACTTAACAGAATTGTGTATAAGAATTTATACACAATTGGTGCACAAAACTTAAAAGCTTCTCGCTGTGACGACTTTTAATAACAATGCAGCTTGTTTGGATGGTTCTTACCTATTGTATTGTGTACTGTGTCATATTTCTATTATAAACATAATGTTTATTCAAATTTGACTGCATTGCATCATTAAAATTATCGTTATGTAACGACAAAAAATGTAACAATCGATTTAGTATGTCCGCATCGTCATCTTATTTTTTTCTCTCATCTTGCCTTTCTTATTATTAAAGAATACTATTTTATCCCTTATCCGACCTTCTTATATAATAACTAGTGAATATCGCGCGGTTGTAAAATGCTTCGTTGAATTTATGATTTAATCTTTTTCTGATATCTGGATATTAAAAATAATTTAAATTATACTTTGTGTTAACAAAAAGTCACCTTTAATTTTTCTTTCAAAAGCTAATATGGACATACAAGATTACATATCAATCCATGGCATTCTGCATAAAATGTAAACCAACTTAAAGAAATACATCAGAAACAAAAATTGTAATGATGCATCTCACAGTCACAGGTCCAAATAAAAATACATAACCCACCTTACAATTAAATTACAATCCCTGGATAAAAATTTATTTTAAACAAAGAAGTGAGTATTAAAAGAAGAAGATCAAACCGGTAGGAGTCACTTTAAACGAAAGATACTCCAACTTGAATGTTGCTAAATAATTTACCCTTATAAATCATAGAAACTGAAATTGAGCTCTATGCTCTTTTTGGGATCGAAATTTAGCCAACCACACAGACTCCTCCTTCCCTAAAACAACTGACCTCTATATCAAGCTTTTCCCCTCCCCCTCTCCTGGGGCAGAAGGAGAAAACAAAAAAAGAGTAAAGAAAAATACGCTTTCCTTCTCTCTTTTACACATCCGTTTTTTGGCAAATTAAGGACTTTAAATACGTACTTAAATATATCAATAACTTCATCAGTTTCTTGGGAAATTAAGGAATTCAAAAAGAACTAATATAGTTAGAGGTCTTTGGGCAACATGGGGGGGAGCAAAATTGTCAAAAAAGGGAGAGAAGAGATAAATACAATTGTTGGGCATAGGAGGGTGCCACATCGGCTTTCTCATTTCCAACTTTATATTTATATATAGATATAGATTCTATCTCGTACCTTACTTTCTTTGTACAATACAATAAGATACGACACATTATGAAACGATACATAACCATCCAAACAAGCTGTAAAGCAATCACAATTTCAACTGTTCCAATACAAGCACAACTTTTCCAAGAAATAAACACATTTTAGGAGAATGATTCTGTGCTATAATGAACAGTGAGAATACAGCTAACAATATTGCTAGAATGTTGATGCCTTCCTATAGGAAGCAACTGCGTAAGAAATCAATCAAGTTGAAAATTGATGATCTAATCAAAAAGTACAACTAGAAAGGTGCTATGCTTTTTGGTATCATTCTTTCAACTTTACCAACCCTGTGAGGAGGCCACACAACATGGGTAACCCTTCCACGAACCAAACCCAGAGGGATCTGAAACAGAAAGCATTCAAGTCAATGAATGAATACTAATCAAATGAGCTAGTTAAAAAGCTACTAACTGCAAACACCGATATACGCACGCTAAAAGTAAAAAAATTCCGTCGCTCTACAATGATGCACCTCAGAAATGTAATTTACTTTACAGTTAAAGACTGTAAAATGAAAGTAATTTTTGGACAGGTAAGTCCAAAAGATCGATTTTTTCATGTGTAGGAACTGTAATCTTAAGATGCACTCATGAAGCAATTCATGAGAAATAGAAAAGATGAAATGAAATTACCTATTCCTCATGCAAAGGAGAGAAAATTATGGGGGTATCACTTATCAGAAATTTAAACTCACCCCTTAACCACAAATCAATTCAGCAGCTTATGCCAATATGATCTCTAATTCTATTGAAACAGTACTTCCCACCAGCTAATCTTTCCTACTTAGAGGACTGACACATATTATTAAGTTAGTAAAGTAACTTTATAGAGTTTATCAGATTCTTTATGTGTTAAATTCCTATTCAATCAACAGACGAATATGAAGTGATATGTAACATACAGGACCAAAAGATCTCGAGTCCAAGCTCCAAGCGTGATTGTCTCCCTCAGCCCAACAATGTCCTTCAGGGATCAATACAGCATCATAATGAGGCGTACTGACCAAGTCACCTGGTAAGGCTGTTATTCTCTTTATATGTTTCTCTTTATGGTTAGCTGGAGAGCTGAAATGAATGTCACCAATCAGACTTGATGAGTTCAAAAATATGGCCAGAAATAAGAAAACACATTTTTTAATATATGAGCAGGCATTTTCTCTCTATCCTCAAAACAAGAGATGAAAGTATCGTACCAATAGATTTGCTACAAAATTTATCAAACACCCACCTGAATTAGAGAAAATACCATCTTAAAATGTAACTTTCTAATGACCTGATACTAAGAATTAACTACTGGTGTAAAAACAAACATCTCAAATCATTAATGGTTAGAAAAGACTCAGATACGCAGTACAAGGACAGAATATGTTAAACAAGGGCGATCCTTGCTGACCACTTATGTTTCCCTGGTCAAACAAGTTAACAGTGGTCATCAACTGAAGTTGAATCAACGCACCTTGATAAGTCACCAAGAAATCAAATTTAAAGAAGAGCAAACTGTCTTTAGAGGCCATTATACTATTACGAAGAAGGCAACTTCTTCCATAAACTAAATTTCAAATCAATTTCAGATAAAAACTTCTAGTAGTGTAGCAGACTTCCCTTTTCTTATCATTTGACCAGATTCAAAAGAGTCATGTGCTAATCACATGACTATACAAGCAACAAAAAATATGAGACTCTATTCTGTATCCGTGGAATATATTGTTACATCAAATATCTAAATCAGCAAAAGGATACAAAAATTGAGTTCGATTTTTATGTTAAACATTTAAACCACAACTAATTATTCCATGGTTCAGAATCTTCAGAGATGCAGTTAGAAACTCTCCAGATTAAAATATGGACTGACTTCATTTCTTATTTCAACCTACATGCAAAATATAACAGCAAGACCACCAAAAATCGAGCAACCAAATTTGAATAACCCATTTTGACTTCATCTTGAAAATACATAATCTAAGTCTTCCTCTTATCCAACAGATTAGTGAATGAATAATCTTGAAACTAAAGAGCGGTCGAGTTAATTGAACTCAACATGACAACAAGCTTGTGGCAGTTTGTCAGCAGTTACCTGAACACAACCACATCGCCAAGAGAGAACTTGAATTTTTCTAGGCAAAGCTTCTCCACAATAACAAAGTCACCTGCACCACAACGACTAATGCGGAAGTTTTCATCTTTATCCACAACAGAAACGTAAAGAATATAAAAGATAGGAAAAAGAGTAGTTACGAGTCAAGGATCTCATGGAACTGTCATCATCTGGATTAAATGTAGGAGACATTGAAATGCCACCAACAGGGACAATACTAGCATAACGATCAGATATAGTAAGGCCTATGAGCCCAAAGGTGAAATAATTCTTAGTTAGATTCCAGAGGAAGTTCACAGTTCCCATATTTACGCTGCCTCAACCATCTGCACACATGTTCAAAACACACAAAAAAAAAGTCAAAAATCACAGACTATAAGTGGCTTTCCAAATTAAAACAAAATAAGCCTAGAATCCCTAGACATGTTATTAATCCTACTATAGAAAAGGATGTCGCGTTTTAACATTGTCAAAAAAGACTTCAATCAACTACTCCTCAGTCCCAAGCTAGGAAGGATCGGAGATATATTTTTATGAAGATGGTGTTCAAACCATCTTGCATGCACCTAGACTATTCCACCGGATACCTGCTACCTCCCACCAGCTAGGTAGGATCGGAGATATATTTTTATGAAGATGGTGTTCAAACCATCTTGCATGCACCTCGACTATTCCACCGGATACCTGCTACCTCCCACCAACACAGCATTGGGAAACTCTGCCCACCAAAACTAGCAAAGGTGGATGAGAAGAAATCAACTAGTGCTTTTTGCCTCGGCTTGGATTTGAGCATGAGACCTCATGTTCTCCTCCCTCTTCATGTAGAAGCGGACGTAGCCTTTTGGTACTGGATTCATTTGAACCCGGTAATTTTGACGTGAAACATAAAATTTTACGTAAAAATCCACTAATTACAACGAATAATAGATACGAACCCAAAACTTATACATATATAATGGGTTTAATAATAAGAACTTCAAATTAAACTCATAGAACTTAAATTCTTTATCCGCCTCTGACTTCATTGACCACTAGGCCACACCTTGGGTGCGTGTGGATCGGCTATATTATATGCTCTGTTTGGGAAATCGGATCTTATTTATTTACCTACGTAATATATTAATCTACTAATATAAGGATAAAACAATTGAAAGGAAAAATAATAAGCCGTAGAAGCAGAAACTGGTAAAAATAGATACTATTGAACACTATATCAAACACAGTACTGGATAATTTTTCTTCCAGGAAGAGGAAGACCAAGAATTATAGTGTTTGAAAGAAGAAATAAGTATATCTGCATTAATATATGGCAGCACTATTTTTGTTTCAAACCCAAAAAAAGAATATCTATAGTACGTAGGAAGTAGAGCAGTCTAATGAAACTTCCTCTTCCATTGCTTAAAAGTAGGGTCTCAATATTAATATAGGCTCAACCCTCCTCTACCTTAATCCTCTCTCATTTTATTCACCAATCGCATACAAAACAAGTAGTGTTAGCAAAAACAAGATGAAAAGAAGAAGAATATTTACGATAATTAGGGTCCAATAATCTAACTTGGGTCCAACAAAAAGGAGTCTGTAGTGAGTATTTACAATGTACTAAGCATGAAATTTAATGCTAGGGAGATAATTAACCATTAGCATTTGAGTAAACTCATCAATTTTTTGATATTTGTATTTTTTAGAACTATTACTACAAATATTTCATTAAACTCACTGTTACATGAATAAAGTGAATAGAGGTGAAGTAATACTTACAGATGATACAGTGCCACTAGTGAGGATAGAGAGAAGTAAAATCGAAAGGAAGGACCGGCAGCCGATGACGGTCGTCGACGACGACGAGTGGTGTTAGAAAGATAGAACAATGTGGGCTTATTTTGGACAATGCTAAATGGGTCTGCGAAAACTGGGCTTGTGCAGGGCAAGTGCAAAGACAGACGTTGTCGAGGATGCAATTTACAGTTTAGCTAGTAGTATTTTGTCCTGAAATTTTAAATTAAAAATTTTAATTTCAAGACAATTCAGAATATTTTTTTCCTGAAAAATTAAAATAAAAAACTAAAATTCAGGATGCACTGGCTAATTTCTAAAGAGCGGTCCTTTGAAGTGACTACCTAGTGTAAGTTTCACACAAACATATCCTCCACTAATCCAGTCTACTATAAAGGCCATAAAAAAGAGGGTGATTTGCACAGATACGATCATTCGGTGCCGTCTTTTAAATTTTGACCTCGGTAAAAAAGTTTTAGAAAAATAGCTCCCCTCTAGAACTTTGGGAAACCCCCCGGCAATCCCTAGGTTCATATGTCGATCATCAGGATTTGCCACAAAACGTGACAATCGCCAAACTCTTCATATGATGATCATAGTGAATTACTACAAAATATGACAATGGCCAAAAAAATTTATATACATGGTTCACAGAAAAACTATGCAGTCTAGATATGCTCAAATGTGCATTCTCTATTCTTAAAACAACTAATCAAGTTATTGACACAGAAAACTAAAAATGGCTTTTTAAATAAATAAATAAAAATCAGCATATGGATACTAAAAATCGTTAAACCAATATGAATGCACCCCGACTCGGACCATCATTCAAACAATCAAATTCCAACCTAAACTGATTCCTACTAACTGCATTTTGAGAAGGATACACAACACTGCACATTACCGTGAAGGCATTAAACTACTCTACAAGTAGCAAAAGAAACAAACTACTAGTCAAGATGCCAAGAAAGCTATCGTCAAAAGTGCGACCAAACTAACAGAGTCATTGAGAAAATCAAACACACATTAAAACAGCGAATACAACGGAGCTCAATATTGTGACAATCAAAGACTTGAAGTCAAGATTCAATACCTGGTTGCAGCAAACAGCTTTAAAAATGCCAAATAAAGGGACAGGGAAGCAGAGGTTAGCAGACTCAGCAGCGAACAGCAACAAACTTCAATCAAACAATATTGAAACCCAGAAATGTGAAGAAAAAAAAAACAGCAAATCGAGCAGGATGAAGCCTTGTTTTTCTATCCTCTCTTTTGTTAAATTCTTAGTATCGCAGACCTGAAATTAAGGAGGAGGAGAGGCAGTTAGGGCTGGGAAGGCGAGAAAACGACATCGTTTTGGGTTCCACGGCATCGTTTAACTAGTCTTAGAAGCCAGATGGCGGATCAGGTATTCAAGTTGGGCTGGGCATGGGTATATGTTGATATTGGGCCTAGGAAAATCGGCCCAGATTCTTAATTGAGACAAAATGCAGCCCCTTTTCTTCTTTATTCAAATTCAAATTTGTAGCCACTTTAATATTCCAAAATTAATCCTTTTTTGCAAAATTGACCTATCTACCATTTTATAAAATTTAAATAATTAATTAACTTAATACTAATGAAAGGAAATTATTAATTTAAAATTAAAAGCTAAAAATGTAAAAGTGACCATTGTATTTTGGGAAACTTACACAAATGTCCCAAATAAGTTTCAACTTACTAACCTCTAGCCATTAGTCATAGACTTACCAAAACTAGCCAAGTACATATAAAAATCGAAAACCAAATAAACAAGGTTCTATCTCTCAAAGAATCACATGCAAAAATCACCTTCCATATTTTTAAGCGGATTAGCAACATTAGATGCAGGACGGAAAGGAAATTTCATGCACGAGTTAGCAAAGAAGGTGATGAAAAACAAAAAAAAATTACAATATTCCAAAAATCTAAGCTAAAAAAGAACCTTTTCAATGGGTATAGTTGAAATTCATTGAAAACATATAGATAAGTCAATATACAAAATTTGAGGAAGATTGGAGGTGATTTAGACTGGTTTTGTATCAAAATTCGTAATTAAATCGAGTTCAAAAAATTCTTCTGCGACACATGTATCAAACATGCATGTATCTCACATACATGTATATAGGGGTGTGCATTCGATTTATCGATTCGATTTTGACCCTTATCGATAATTACTTATCGATTATCGATTTGTACATATGCTTATCGTTATCGTTTCAATAAGGTTTCGATTTTTTCGATTTCGATTTATCGACTTTTGGGACTTATCGATTCGGTTATCGATTCCACCAATAAGAAAATTTACGGGATTCCACCAATAAGAAAATTTGCTAGCTCTAAACGATGCTATCATGTTTAGTACCATGACTTAAACAACACAGATTGCAACTTTCCAGGCAATGTACTCTTATGAAGAAAAAACAATTCATCTACATTACAAGTGAATGAAATAGCAAATACCTCAACTCGAACACCAAATAAGACAGTGATTTATCGAGCTACTCTTGATCCTGATGGTATTTTTAGGCTTTATACACACAGTTTTGAAGGCAGAGATGAATTGAGCTTGGAAATCAATTGGTCATCGCTACAAAATCAATGCCAAGCCAGGGGATTCTGTGGTGTAAACAGTTATTGTACTGCAAGAAATGGCAGCAGCAGCTGCGTTATTTACAGCAACGACAACAACTTCAACAAGAATTACTACTACTTTTGATTTATCATGTGAGTAAAAGAAACTTCAACAGTTATTGATGTGGAGTTATTGAATGCATATCGAAAGATATACCAAACCAAATTGAAGCTCTACTACTTTTGATTTATCATATGAGTAAAAGAAGCTACAAAAAGGAAATTAGGTTCAATTACCATAACCACAATTGGGACAAATAACCAATTTATAACCCTTGTGGAAGGGTTATAACCAAATCGGACAAATAACCAATTTAGAACTTGGATTTTACAACAAAAAAAAACGCAGCGCAGTCATTAAGCAAAGTAAGAGAAAAAGAAACAAAAGTTCAAAATATGTACCTCAACGACTCAGCAAGGAAGAAGAACTGCAGAAGCGGCTCGCCGCTCGCCGGCGCCTGAACTGAAGCAGAAGTCGTCAGGGTTGGGTAGGAAGTCGTGACTCGTGAAGACTGAAGAGGAGGGTAGGGGGAGAAGCGGCGTCGGCGACTGGGTTGGGTAGGAAGTCGGCGTCGGCGTGAAGTACTGAAGTCGTGAACTGGGCCACTGGGGTTGGGTAGGAAGCTGGCCGTCTGGGAAGACCGAAGAGGAATTGAGGTCTGAGGAAATGAAAAGAAAATAATAGGGTAGGGGAAATTAGGAAATAATAAGTTAGGGTAAAGGAAGAGTATATAGAATAAGGGTATAGTCATTTTTCAGTGTATCTTATCGATAACTCGATAAGCGTACTGGATAAAATCGAAATCGAAATTGATAACTCGATAAAAAAAATTCGTAATCGAAATCGATAAATCGATAACAAATAATCGATTCAATTTATCGATAAACCGATTCGAATGCACACCCCTACATGGATACATGGATATACATGTGATACACAATTGATACAATATTGATACACATATCATTTTTCTTACGTTCAGTTATTACTTCGAATTGTCAATTCAACCCACCTCAAACTTCATCAAATCATCCTAAACTGAGATTCAAGCTCCTTAAGATGTTCTCAATCTATTCTAATAACACCCCCTCAAAAAAAGCAAAATTTTGACATACAAATAGCGAATTGGCTAATATTAGTAATATTTTGCTAATATTAGTAATATTTTATAAATTGGCTAATTTTGTAATGAACTACTTATAAAAGGACATAGCTGGTAGTTTCCCTTGTATTTTTTGTGATTTTTGTTTGATAATGTAACTAATATGTGATTAAATCATAAATATGTTATGGAATGAAGAATTGAACACTTTTATGGTATTTTATATGATTTTAAGATATTAAATATGCACAAAAATGCTACTAAATGCAAACAAACAATTGACAAGAAATTCCTAGAAATTCTATAAAAATTAAAAATAATTAGAACCATTCTTTTTTTATTTTTTATTTTATTTTGTAGGAATGTCTTCGTGGGCAAAAATTATGTGCTCACAATCGTAACGTTACAATTACTTTGATTATTCATTTTATCTTTAACTCATTTATCTAATATTTTTTATTATTTGTGTTGAATCAATCCACATATTCTTAAACCGTGTACAAATTTAATTGTTATCCGTTTTAATGGTACACCCCTAATTCTAAGTTATCAAAGAACATAATCATTGGAATGCCAAAAAAATACATATTTCATCCTCTTTTTTGTAGCTTTTCTAAATCAAGCATTGTAGAAGCCATTGCATATCTTCCTTATGCAACATAAGGATGAAAAAGGAAAAACAAAATTTGCGATACCAAGAGTGAAGAACATGACAAGCTTAAATTAACAATAGCGTTTGATATTGCCTTCTCCTTAGAGTGTCAAATGTTACAATTTTTACAAGAAGCAGAAGAATATAATAATATAATATACGTAAAACCATCCTCTCAACTAGATCGAGCTGAAAAAACAAGGTGCGTTGGGCTGGGCTTAAGAGAAGAAGCCGAATGTGTCGAAAATGGTAGTGTGAAGTGGGTCACTCAAGTGGGTAGCCCAATTATTAAGTGGGCCTTTTCCAGTAGCAGCAGCTTGGACAGCAAAGCCCAAAAATGCAACCATAGCAAGACGAGCATGCTTGATCTCAGCAAGTTGAAGTGTGGCCTTTTTCTCCGGGTCAGCAGCAAGGCCCAATGGGTCGAAGAATGATCCACCAGGGTAAAGCCTCTTTTCTGGGTCAAGCTCAGCGTTCCTTTGGAATTCAATGTATCCAATAACAAGGACCTCAATCCAGATCAATGTTGTAATGGAGAATGGGAGTGGTTGCCCCAAGTAGGATGATCCCTCAACCAACTCAACCTATGCAAGTCCAAGAAATAGTTAAATGAGTTAGAGATGGTAAGTACCATACAATCACAAGTTAAATTAATGATATTTAAATTCTCTTCCCAATGGGGTTGTAATCCCAATCAAGCAACATAGTAAATCCACAAATTCGAAACAAGTTAGGCAACCATGGAGAATGAGGAAGGAATAATCACAAGTGACAGTAATTGCCAATCCAACTCCGAAGAAGAAATGATTGGCTAAACCTATAACAATTACTAGTATATTGAAATGGGACACGACAAAAATATAAAAAGCACACTTACATGCACTGACGCTGAAAACGAAATACGGACCTAAGATTTTAAATAAATTAATAGTAGTAGTATGTACTGCTTTCTCCGTTCCAATTCATGTGAACCTATTTCTTTTTGGTTTGTTTCAAAAAGAATGATCCATTTTCAAATTTGAAAATAATTTTGGTTAAACTTACAATTCTACCCTTAATGAAAAACTTTTATAACCACACAAATACTTTGAGTCCTTTTTTGACTTGTTTAGGACCACAAAGTCCAAAAGTCTTTCATTTTTTCTTAAATTCCGTGTCCAGTTAAACATGTTCACATAAATTGGAACGGAGAGAGTAATATGTATTACGACATCGTCTATTACTCTTACTATTTATGCAAGAAATCACATTTAAATAATTCCTTTTAAATTCAAATAGCATTTAGTGGCCATATATATATATATATATATATATATATATATATATATATATATATATATATATATATATATATATATATATATATATATATATATATATGCTTGCAATTACAAACGACGGTTCTAAAAGCATGAATTAATATGTAATACTAAGCCTTATCTATTCAAAGAAAGTAATGTACTACTAGTACTAAATTATAAGCCGGGAATTTAATTAACTTAAGATATTACTACCAGAAATATTTTACCTAACTTACATTCTAGGTTTCTAGGTAGCTAGTTCTATTTCTTATTGGCAGTTAATTATTTATAAAGTGATATGATAATATTAGTTTTCGTCACTGTCACTATATGAATATATAAATATAATAAGTTAAATATCAGGTTGTACGTTCATGCAAAAGCAAAAGATGGTGTACCTTTCCGGCGTCTTGCCATGTAATACCAGTGAGCCACTCAACAGTCAAAGCACCAAGTGTAGCCAACATAGCCCATCTCCCATGAATTAGCTCACATTCTCTGAACCTCTGCAGTCCAAACACCTCACTGTACGGCTGGAACGGTGTCGATTTCACATCAGCAACTTCAGTCCTGGTCCCAATTATGTCACCGGCCAAATTCTTAGCCAAATTCTGGTCCAATGAGTCCAAATCAAATTGCAAGTACTCAGCTGGTTTCCCCAAACCAAATGGATCGAATCCGTAGTCGCCGACGAGACTCCCGTCCAGATATTCCGGTGCCTTAGCTCCTGGGTACCATAACGGTCTGTCCGGGATTTGCTTTTTCGGAGCCTTTTTAGGTGCGGCTTTTTTCGTTCCGAATCCGAATCTGGCTTGGACTCTGCCGGCGCCGGAGTGAATCTCCGGCAGCCGTGTTCCGATGAATGAGGATGTGGCAGCTGCGGTAGCCATTGCCGCTAATGTGAGCTAGCTATAGGGTTATGAAATTTGTTGAATTGATGTGGTGGAATATGGAGCCTATACTGATTATATTGGTGAAGAAGGTATAGATTTTTGATCTGTGGAGGAGAGAATTGTGACGGTTGGATGAGAGGAGGAAGTGATCGGACGGTTAATAGAGAGTAAGGCCTTATCTGTTTCTTATCATGGCTGATTTCAAGTGGTGTGTTTGAAGGACACGTAGGATTTGAAGTCTTGTGGTTGACATGTAATATTGGAGATTAGAGTTTTAGTGAATATCTCTTCTTATTGTTTTCAATCTTTTGGGACCATGTAATGAAAGAAGAACGATGGGATTGGTGGGCTTTTGATTTTTCATATTACTCAGATTGAATTGTAACATACGTGGCAAAGAAAGAGAGAAAAAAAAAAAACAAAAAAAAACAGAGACAAATCTTGTCATATACTTGCCTACTTAGTACTATGATCTTTTAACTTAATTCTCTTGTTGTTTGATTTATTAGCTTGTTGCGTATTTATTCCCTTTGTAGCACTTAGGTTTGTTCTTTTTTAATTTACAAAATAACATAATTTTATAATAAAATTAGCTTTGATCCTGTTTGCGATTGCGATGAACGCCTTTTTTTTGTTGGTTAAATAGAAAATTTTATTCAACCAAGTATAATCATTTACAAGCACATTTGCTCATTGGACTCTAGAGAGAGGATCACACACAAATAACTATGAAACTCTCGCTAGACTAACTAATACCAGTTTCTGCCTCTACAACAGCTCATGCCCACCTTTTAGGAAGGGTATCAGTTGTAGAGGCAAGAATCATCAGGTAGTTATTAGCTTGGATAACCTATTAGTCTATCTAGTTCACTCTGTTTGAAGTATCTTTGCCTTATAATATGCACTTGTAGAGCTATTTCTTTCGGTCTGCCTATATTTGTTCTCTTCAGTTGTTGAAATCTTCTGCTATTTCTTTCCATCCAAATATGATAGACTGTGGCTGCAAATATGAAGGCAAGGATGGCTGCTTTGGGATGCTTGCTTCTTGTTGTGTTTGACAGCCATACTAGTTCCTCATGTAATGGTCGCATTTGTCTCTGCATTCTTGTCCAGTGAAATTTTTTGCCATTTACTCTTGGAGTAGATACATTCAAAAAACAGGTGAGTGAATGTTTCTTCTTTATCTGTTGAGTATAGCACACACTCACTTGCACTTGTATTCCCCACTTTTGTAGCCTATCTACTATTGCCAATTTGTGTTGAACTTTCATCCATAGAATGAACTGATGTTTTGGTATCATGCCTTTACTAAGAATAAAGCTTTCCCAATGGATTTAGGATATTGAAGGAGACTGTCCATATAGGATTTCTTAATGCTGAATATTTGGCATCTGTTGCATAAGCCTGTAGTCTATCCATATATAGTGCTAGCCATTGTCTAGCCTCAAATATCTTCTAAACCACCCAGCTTTCTTGTCTTGGTGTTCTCATTTCCTTTAAGTCCTGCCCTTTGATGTATACATGTTGAATCCATAAGACCCAGAGTGTATCCTTTTTCTGAGAGATTGCTCATAACAACTTTGGTATTGCAACTCTATTCCATAGGTAAAATTGAGTATATTTAGCCCACCAATGGATCTTGGCTGGCATACTGTTTCCCAGGCAATGGTGCCATGTTAGCATTCTCCTTTGCACTATGCCAAAGGAAGTTTCTGCAAACAGCTATAACTAACTGAACTAATTTTTTGGGGAGTAGAAAAAATTGAGCCAGTAGGTTTGAATCTCAAACAGAACACTCTTTATCAATTAAAGTCTTCCTGCATAGGATAAAAACTTAGAAGACCAACATATGACCCTAGCCACAATCTTCTCCACCAAAGGCATACATTGAGTAATAGTCAGTTTTGTAGCAGATAATGATACTCC
Organism: Nicotiana undulata; assembly: GCA_005239495.1. Taxonomy (NCBI): domain Eukaryota; kingdom Viridiplantae; phylum Streptophyta; class Magnoliopsida; order Solanales; family Solanaceae; genus Nicotiana; species Nicotiana undulata. Next base: position 9,152 of record MDKH01062223.1, on the reverse strand, counting down.
TATGTATTTGAAGAGAAGCTACCAAGAGAGAAATGAAGTTCAGTCAGAAGTTGTTGTCTAAATTCAACATTTACACCAGTAATGTACGTGGAGCTCTCCATACTAGCTTTAAGTCCTAAGACAGATGAGAAGTGCTCAAAATAATTCGTCATGAGTTGCACAGAAACTCTGTCTACTCTACAACACAGGAGTAGATCATCAACGAAACATATACGAGTGATGTGTTACTTCGAGCATTTAGGATGATAATTGAAATTTGGAATTCTTTGTAACTGCTTTAGTGCTCTATTCAAGTATTCCATCACTAGCACAAAAAGGTATGGTGAACTAGGATCCCCTTGCCTTAGTTCTTTATTTTCCGGGAATCTTGATGTTATACCACCATTTATCAACAGTGTATAACTCACTGTGGTTACACACCCCATGATCAGTTTCACTATCTTGTGAGGAATCACAAATTCAATGAGCAGTTGCTTGAGAAAGCTCCATTCAACTGAGTCATAGGCTTTTCTAATGTGAACCTTTATAATGCATCTTAGAGACACTAATTTTCTTGTGTATACTTTCACCAACGCAGGTGCAAGTATGAAATTATCTAATATGTTCCTCCCCTCTACGAAGGTAGATTGAGTTGGACCTACAAGGTAATCCACTACTTCTTTTAATCTCTTAGTCAGAATCCTGGCAATGATCTTATATAGAGTTAAGCATCATGCAATTGGTTTGAACGCTTCTAAATATGTTGGATGGTTGACCTTAGGAATAAGGGTGACAGTGGTACAATTTACCTCTTTGAGTAGCTTGCTTGTTTCAAAGAATTGTTGGACTGCTTCTGTCACTTCGTCTTCGATTGTTGCCAGAATGGCTTATAGAATTCAGTCGGGTATCCATCTAATCTTGGTGCTTTATCATCTGGTAGATCCATCACTGATTGCAAGACTTCTTCTTTTGTCACAGGGCTTAGCATTGATTGTTGTCATGATAGGGTCAGATCAGGGCCATCCCTACCTATGGTGATGTCCAAACGAGGCAATATAGGAGCTGCCTCTCCCATTAGCTTCTTGTAGATGCAAATAAACTCATTTTGAATCTGGTCTGGTTTAGTTAGTCTAGCATTTTGCTCAATGTAGATGCATGACACTTTGTTCCTTGCTTGTCTAGCTTTTAGATAGATATGGTCTGGCTCAATTAGTCTAGCATTTTGCTCAGTGTAGATGCATGCCACTTTGTTCCTTGCTTGTCTAGCTTTTAGATAGGCATGAAAGTACTTGGAGTTTGAATCCCCTTGTGTTATCCATATAACTCTTGATTTTTGTCTAAGTAGTCTTTCTTGTATTGCATCCCATTTCTCTATTAGTGTAAGTATCACTTTTTCCTCCTCTATGAGTTCTGGATTATAATTATCATCATTTAAGGCCCTTTGGACTGCCTCCAGATTCTTATTTAGGTTCTCCAATTTGCTGTCAATGGAAAAAAACTCTTTATGGAATTCCCTAGTCTGGATCTCCAACATATTCAGTTTCCTGCAAATCTTAAACATAGTGTGGCCCTGCATTTGTTGTGTCTAAACTCTTTTGACTGTGTCCCTGTATTTCTCTTATCGAAGTAACACTTTCAAGAGTCTGAAAGGTTTTGACTTTAGAACTGACCACTATTGTGTTCAGCATGATTAGGGAGTGATCTGAAACTCTTGGTAGCAAGTACATGTCTAGAATACCAACAAATGTCCGGATCTAATCAGGGTTGCCAAAGGCCCCGTCAATGTGGCTGTATATTCTCTCACCTGCATATCTTTTGTTGCTCCAAGAGGATTGACAACCTCGTTTGGTAATCTTCCCAACACCGATATCTTCATTACAATGTTGGAAATTTACAGTTTCCTGTTGGTGTACTGCGTCTCCATTTATCATATCCCCAACTGATAGAACATTATTAAAGTCTCCTAAAATGATCCATGGTCCAATTAGATTTGCATGTATAGACCTAAGTTGATCTCACAGAGGCTTCCTATCAGCAATGACATGCAAACCATAAACAAAAGTTCCAAAGCAGCAGAAAGTATTTCTATCTTAGATATAGTAGTGATAAGCTGGCTAGAGGATCGAAGCATTGTAGTTTTAACATTCACTGACCCCAACCTATCCAGATTCTGCCATTTGGTGTTGAGGAATAGTTGTCTACACTCTCATACTGCTCCAAGTTTCCTTTGTATTGATGCATCTTTTGACTCTTTTACTGTAGTTTCAAAGCACCCTACCAGATCAATCTTATTATTGAACAAAAAAAATTTAAACTCTTTTGTGTTGTAGGGCTTATTCAGCCCCCTTATATTCCAAGTGCTAAAGATCACGGTGGAGGTGTCTTGTTTGCAATGAGTCCTTTCTCAACCAATTGATCATCTCCTATACCAGCTTGGTCTTGCTCAAGTTATGCTCTCTCTAGTATCCTCAATGGAGAAACTTGGTTCCTCCTAGCAATATCCTATATGTCAATGTGATGTCCATATTTTTTCTTTAAACCATGGTGAACCACGACTTGTTTCCCTCTGTTTGATAACTACATTTGTATCTGTACATCTTGTGCTTCTTCTACTGGTTTGTCAGCTGAAAGTGTCTCAGAGGAGTTAGTTCTTTCAAGGATAACTGCATCAACTGGCTTTACAGCCTTTGTCTTCCATTCCCACTTTTCCTTTTTCTTTTTCTTGTTCTGCTTCGTTTTCGACTGGACCTGTTGTGGTTGTTTTCCTTGATGATTCTCAGTCATGTGGCCAAAATAATTGCATCCTTGACAGAACATAGACTTACACTCATATTCTACATCTTGATTCCAAATACTACCATCTGCCTTAATGATAGGAAGAACATCATGCAAATCTTGAGTAACATCGACTTCTATGAGCACTCTAGCATAAGAGACTCTGCCACAATAAAATGTGATCTCATCAGTGCACAAAGGTTTTTCAATGTAGCTAGCTACCCTTCCTAGATTTTCCTCAGCCTGAAATTGTACTGGTAAACCTGGGAACATCACCCATGTAGGAACAATACACATAGATTCATTTTTTATATTGAATTTTGGATTCCATACTTTCAATACCATGGGTCTGTTGTTGAATGTATAGAGGCCATTTTGGCTCTATAGATTCATATCGAAAGATAAAATAACCATCTTCATATAATAGTACCTCCGGCGTCGCCACTGAATTCCATACTCCAAAGACAAATTTAAGCATCTCTTTGAATGGTGGATTACCCCCAACCACATAGCCCATTAGGGCATTTTTCCATTTCTGACATTGAATCTCCACTTCATTGTGGTTCAATTCAACTAGTTTCACTCCATCCTTGATCACCGATAGAACTTCAATTGCATTCCTTGTTCCTTCACTATATTGCCCTTAACCACCTCAGCCATGAATTTCGCTGGTAGCCTTGCTGAGTAGGTCAATTTTCGTGCTGTAGTTGTCGTCCTGACTCCGGTGGGTGAGATTCATTCATCGCAGCCGTTTGCATGACTATAGTCTATATGTGCAATTCCCATACCCGACAACCAGCTGATAAGTTGTCTAGGGCCTAATTGTTGTCCAATACCAGACTCTGGTCTTACCAATCGACTAGTTGTTCCCTTAATTTGTTTTATAAAGATTTGCGTCATTAGAGTTTGTCGTTGATGGATGTTCATGGTTGTTGGCGTAAGTTATCGATCCTGCTTAACGTGCGCCTCCAGAGAGAACCATCGCAGACCTCCGCGATGGACACCTTACTTTGTACTTGAGTGGTTCCGAATTTATACCTGTTGCAAGATTAGTTATCTAGTTGTTGGGTAAACCGTTACAATTATAATTAATACTTTCTCGTTCTCAATTTATGTGAAGATGTTTGATTGAGCCCTGAGTTTAAGTAACAAAGGATTTTTTTTGAAACTTATGATATAAAACAATCCATAAAAATCTGTATGACTAGACATCATCTCATCAAGGATAAAAAGAAAAATTTAAAATTAGTTATTACTAAATGTATAAACGTATCATTCTTTTTGAAACTGACTAAAGAAGAAGGAATACCACCTAACAATGAGACATAGGAATACATACCAAGGGCGGATGCGTTGGACCGTTAAAACTATCGCAATACATCTACTAAACCAAAATTGCTATGACTTTTGCACTAGACGACTTGATACAATGATTCATAATCCTTTTGAGTGTTTTTGAATTGAATGAAGTTTTACTAGTTACATTATTTTGTGACATTATATTGAAACACAAACAAGTTTCATAATATGGAGTAGTAATCGTACTTCATATTAATTATTTCATCAAACTAGTTATGATGTAATAAATATGATCGTTTCGCCCTCTATCAGAGGTTTCAGATTTTAGTCTAAAGAATGAAAAAAATATCTTGTTGAGAGCGCATTTTTCTTTTAATGGGCCTTGCGCGACACAAATTCGAATTAACCAAGATCTCAAAGCGGGCAGCGAACACTGAACACCGAACACCGGATGAGAACCCAAACAAAATTATTTCAACAGAATTTACAAATAATTTGTAGTTATGTTCTTACCATATTACTGTCTAGAAGAATATTTTCAATACTGATGATTTCTTCATTTAGATGGGAGAAAGAGAGAAAGCACATAGAAATAGATACATTATATTTATTTCTAGAATAACTCATTGAATTTTAAAATTGCCTATTATATTACACTCACTCACATGATGCTAATAAAATGGTTCGTTAAATAGGGTTGTGTTACAAAAGTATGTTGATAATTGCATTTCGAACTAATAGGAATTTATTCTACTTCCTCCCCTATTAAAGAAAAATAATTTTCTGAACAAGCTTTATCCATGAATATAGACGAAATTATTTGGATTTCAATACACTATTTTAATTACAATATTTCAAAAGGTGGCGTGAAACCTTTATTCCTTGTAAATCAAACACTATCGAATAAATATCATATATAATTCCAGCATTGTTGAAGAATGTCATAGTTGCAGTTGCTCATATAATTTCTGGTGGACAACACCTAGAAACTTTGTTTCAGCAAATGTGTTTTTATTTTATGTGCAAATATAATATAATTATTTTAATATATTATCAGGTTAAATTTACCTACAATAATATATAACTTTCAGCCTAATATGATAACCTAAAAAATAAAGAGATAACATGTATATTATAATCAATTATAAACTGTATTGGCAGTAAAAACAATGTTTACATAAGTGAAACACCTAGACATGTTACTTCGCATAATTTTCCTTCAAATTACATATTTTTGGGTCGATTTTTATCCAAAAGCAATCACAAGGACTCCATTGTTACTATTATAAAAATAATGAGACGTTTGATAAGAGCCAACTTTGTAAGCATCAATTAGATTCTCATTCCATCATGAAATGCGAATAATAATAATATCATTTGATAATGGCCAGCAACAAAATATTTTCTTAGGCATCCATTGCCCTACCTTTTATTTCTCTCAAATACTTAAGACTATCGTGGTTAAGATACAAAAACAAAGAGCTGATAAAACTCTTTATTTCAAGAAAAAAATAAAATACAACTACCAAAGGAATATTTACCTTTTTTATTTGCATAACTGATAGGGATTCTATAAAATTGAAATGTTTCAAGCTCGTAATATTATGATTTAAACTATGAAAGTAACTCTCATAAAATATAGTATTTAATATTGATGATTTCAAGTGCAAAAAAGTTAATAAATTAAAAATTTACCTTTGTTTGACCAACAAAAACTGTAGTTTTTGGTTCAAATAAATAAATTTATGTATTAAGGGGTTAAATTTAATTAAAAATAATATTTCTAGATGCAATTTATGAAAGCATGATTAATGTTGGGCAAATCTGGTAGAAATATAATAATGGTGTGTGCCAATCATTCCAAGTAACGTGAGTAATAGTAAATCATTAAATAGCGATGAACAATAATAAATGGCATTTGAGTAAATAAAAAAATGATTCACCCAATAAAGGAGAAGGTAGATGTTATTCCTCTTGACAATGATGAATGAAAGACAAATCCTTGAATGTTTGAGATATCATGGAAAGTATGGAATAATGTGGACAAGAATCTTGGTTAAAAAGGTATTGTTTGTATATTAGTAAGAGAGAGAATCTTTTTATCAAAGTGTGTTCTTACAAATGAATGTCACATGCCCTACTTATATGAGAAACATTCTTAACAAACCTTAATAGTACAAGTACAGAGAATATCCAATAGAATATTCTTTTCAATATTCTATTTCCGCAACTAGCCGTTACAATTTTGCTAACGGTTCTCGACCTCGACCCTTGTTGACATCTCGATCACGAATCTCGCTACTCCTTGGTCAACCTCGACTGATGACGCCTTGAACACTCTTCCTTTAGCGTTATCTTGTCAAGCGAACTCCACCTTATTCAGATCGTTCTGTTTCTCGGTGATGTCGCCATGAAGAACCTCCAACTGGATGCTACACTCTTCCAATTGCCTGCACAACTCTACCACCCGCGTCTGGAGGTTGCCTCATTGAACCTCCACGACCCTACTAACCTCGAGCTCTTTTTCCTTATTTCTCAACGTCCCCTCAAGGACACTACATTTCTCGATGACCATCACCAGCTCGTCATCCCTTTACTCCAGCTCATCCAGAAGGGCAGACAAATTGTCGCCCTCGCCAAAATGCCTGCAGATCTCCTGGTACTTACCACGGTACTCGAAGTATTTGCGTTGAAGCTTCATGAATATAGCCTTATGCCTCTCCTACTTTCGGCCGCTTTCAATTTCCAAGATCACGATCTGCAATCACAAAAAGAAGGAGAATTAACATAAGGACGCCTCCCGCTGACAAGGGAAAATCACTAAAATAAAGCCCAAAATGTTAAATGTAACAGACATAAAAAAGAAGCCTTGAAAAAATTACCCTGAGTGCGAGACTGGCTATGCTCCTAGATAAGGTAGCGTCGTCCAGCTCCTTGAGGGTTTTACCCTCCACGTCAGAGCAAAGGGGACCAAGGGCAGGGACCACGTTCTCTGTGTTATTCAATAGATCACGGTCCGTGGGGATCACGAAGGTCTGTGTAGACCCCTCCAGGCTCACCTCGAGCTGAGTAAATCCTTCTTCAATCATCCTCAGCTCTGCAGTGTCGAGGTTCGAGCTTGTCTCATAGCCACCCTCCATAACGCCTTTGTCTTTCCCATCAGTAGGTCGTGAGGTCGATGGGCCCTCTTGCTGTGAAGTATCATAAACCTTAGCGGTCGGACCTTCAACTTTCATCACCGTAGAAGGAAGATATATGCCCTCTATGACTTTCGCCGATATTGGAACCTCAGATGCCAACTTGACGTTGTCTTCAAGAATTATGGTCATCGTTTCACGGATGGTAAAATCATCCATCATAGAATCCATAGCCCGGGCAACCCTGTCGCCAATGTCCACTGACCTTCTTTTACGGGCACTAAATCCCCATCGTTTGGCAATGATTCCTCCTCCTCATCCACAAGACGGTAAAAATGGGAATATGAAAGCTCTATTGTCAAAATATCAAGAAGAAATCGATGTTGAAGCAATCGTAGATTGGACCGAAGAGCGAACAGACCTAGCCGTGGTCGTAGATGGGGAAGACTGAAGAGCGAGCAGGACTAGCGCGGTCGTAAATAGGGAAGACGCCGAAGAAGAGGCAACTTTTCTCTTACCGAATGCAGGTAGGGGATCCCTCGGCCTCCTATAAGGTCCTCGAGCTGGAATTGAAAGAATCGCAAAAGAAAAGAAGATCAACCACAACAAACTATGAAAGGTAAGCGACTAAGAGGCCAAAACGAAGAAACTCGCCAGTCAAAGAGGGTGCATGCCCAAACTTCTTAAAAAAGCCCGGCAATTCACAAATTCCCACAATTTGAGGGAGAAGCCGGCCGGCCCAATCAGAAATGTCCCCAAACAACGGAGGGGGCGTAGTATTGGCTGCATAAGAAAGGAGCAAGAGATCAGAACCCACGAATAAACAAGTAAATCAAATGCTTCAACGAAGAGAAGTTAGACACTTACGAGTATAATTCCAAGTTTCGGGGAAGCCATTTGCGTTGTCCATCACGTCCTCGATTCTAACAAAGAAACAATTATGCCAGAACTGACGGTTCGCCTTGTCATCTATTTTCACCACCAGGAACTTGCCTCGTCGATAACGAAGGTTTACCCCCTATAGAAACTAGGGGCAAAGAGATGCATCAAATGCCGGAGTGTGATCTCGACCCCGGCCAATTGTGAAAACTTAGTAAGCATTCTAATGAGCTTGTAGATATACGGTGCAAGCTGAGCTGGGCAAATGCCATAGTAACGACAAAACTCCTCCACCAATGAGAGAAGGGGAAGAGTGTACCTAACCTGGAAGGGGTAGGCGTAGAATGCACAATACCCGGGGCGGTGGACTTGTACCACATCCCGCCCTATAGGGACTAACTCGATGCGAGTGGGAATGTCAAATTTAGCCCTATGCTCTGATAAATTGACCTCTTTCATCGCCGACTTAGAGATCTAGGTCTCAGCTTCAGGCACCTTTGTAAAATCAGACCTGACTTTCTCACCACGAGGAATTATCTCATCCACCATAGGAAAGTTCTCATCGTCAACGGCAATAGAGATGCCCTCCGCGTGAGGAGGCAAAACCACCGCCAAGGGAACCTAGTTATTTTCCTCACTGGGACCAGAAGATACGTTAGCCATAGGAAAGAGAGGTATTCAAGTGACGAAGAGTTAAAAGCAACATGGATCGCTGGGACATGAAAAGAAGATACATAACAATGAAAGAAGAAGAAGAAGAAGAAGGCATAAGGTTTTGACATGGGAAATATGTAAACACGAGTGTATACCATCACATCCCTATTTATAAGAATTCAGGCATCGAAACTAAGAAATTATTCCATCATTACTTAGAACCAGTATCGAAGCGGCAGATCCAACCAACACACGCACGCGAAATAACGCAAAGCATCGGGAAAACACACCATAATGATGCATGATGTCACTTTGATCTAGAAACGACGTAACCTCAAAAGTTGCAGCTCATGAATGGCCACTTTGCCATGGGAGAACGACTTAGAAACGGCAAGGCTAAAAGAAGAGCGGCTTGATAAGAGGATCGAA